>JAJONQ010000265.1:0-50152 GCA_036250385.1 Solanum microdontum | reverse complement strand
ATTCGAAAGGCAGACTTGAAGCACATCGCCTAATGTGACAGTGTGCAAGGCAAATATTTGATGCTCGAAAGACGGACTAACGGTGGTATTCAGTGATGCACTGAATGAGAAAGGCTGACTCTATCGAGTTTACCAATTGAAGTTCAAACACCTGAAGCATAGAGCATCACATAGGCAAGCTGGTGAATGAAGGGCGATTCTCCAAGTGAGTTAGTTGAGCCCTACTAATGTCACCGAGTTGGCCGTGAAGTGGATTTTTGGGCCAAATATTTGGAAAATATAAATATCCAAATGGTTAGAGTTTTAAGGGAGTTCAAGCAGAGTATTAAACAACTGAGTTCAGGAGAAAGTTTTGAGAGAGAACATTTTACTTTTTAGAACACAATTTCTAGTCTTCTTAGGGTTAGACAATTTGAATCCTGAATTTGATAATTTGAAGTAAAATCCAAAGTGGTTTTAATCTTAATTGCTTATTCAAGTTACCTATGGTTGCGTTCATGCAAGGTATACTTCTTTACTTTTTGTGATGGGTGGCTAAAATCCTAAGATCTAGGGGTGCTCTAATGGGGTTGGGTGTCAATTTAATGTAGTGGGTATTGTGTTATGGTCTGTTTTGTCATTTTTCTTGCATGAGTTTGGTCTAATTATCATGGGGTTAACTTAAGGGTTAAAGTTACAAACATAATTTCTATTTTTGATCTCTGGTTGATGCTCGAAAGAGATTAATTGGTGTGGGTAATTAGATCAATACTAGAAATTTAGGTTTGATATCCTTAACTTGCTCGAAAGAGAGGTTATGAGTCAGATCTATTTGCCTTATCCTTGAAAGAGGGGATAAAGTAGGGTATTGGTTGTTAAGAATTGGCAATAGATAAGACTGAAAGGAGATTCTAGGCTTAGATGCTTTGAGATCGAAAGATGATTAGCGTCATTGAAGATGACTTAGCCTATTCATGTATGTACATCACTATAGAGAAACACATTTACTCCTATATGATATTGATTTCCAATCCCCGCACCCCTAAATTGCTTGTTAGTTCTTGATTTTGTTTAGATCTTAGTTTAATTGTGATAATTGCTAACAAAAGCTTTATATTAAGTTGGTGGTACCATCCACCCATTTGTTCTTACTATTCCAAATGAGCTGATTTAAAATCCTAATCTCTCAATAAAGAATTCTCTATGATACACCATTCCGTGTGGGATTTGGCCCTGACTCTTTGTTGGGTTTTTACTAACTACGATCACTCACTTTTTTAATTAGTTTTGAATGGTGATTTGAATGTTATAAAAAATGGCACTGCTTTCGGATAGCGGTAGTTGAGAATTCTAAATGAGAAATTAGATTTTAATTTTGTTTATTTGTAGTAGAGTTGTTTCTTTGTGTTGTTGTCGGCTGAGTTGTAGGTTGACAAGACGAGTGACCATGGGAGTGACAATAATAGTCACTATGGTCAAAATGATAATATGGGTGACTTGAATGAAATATCCATTAATATCATTCAAATCACGGGAGCAATCCGAATACATCCTGCAACCGAGAGGACGGTATTTCACATCACAGGTACTATGATCTAATTGCTCCAGATGAAAGGAATTTTTGGGGGCTTATCTCATGAGGATCCCCATGAGCACCTTAGGAATTTTAAGGAGGTGTGTAGACCCTTTGTGTTCAAGAATATCTCCCAAGAGTCCATAAGGTTAAGACTATTTCCATTTTCCATAATGGGAGAGGCTACAAGATGGTTGGCAGAGATACCAACTGATTCTATTTCTCCGTGGGATGAACTAACAGGAGTGTTCTGGGAACTATTCTTTCCACCCTCAAAGATGGTTAAACTTCATCTCCAAATATAGAATTTCCAAAGTGTTGGAGGGGGATCCATTGCATGAAACATGGCTGAGAGGTTCAAGAAGTTACTCTTGCAATGTCCAACACATGGTGTTCCAGACAATTTGTTGCTTCAATTCTTTTATTGGAGCCTTGATTCAATAAATAAAAGTGTGGCTGATCACTCGGATCATGGTGTATTAATGAGGAAACCTTATGATGTAGCGGCATTGTTATTAGATGATATGACTAAGGTCAATCGAGCATGACACACAAGAGAAGACCGAACACCCCTTGTATAAGTGGGCTTGAGTAAATATCAAATTGAATAGGACTATGAAAGAGATGAAGCATGGCCAAAATGATGACCTAAATCAATTTTATATCTAAGCATGTCCTAGGAGGTGGAACTAAGTTAGTAAATGCTGTTGGAACAAATAGTGGGTTATGCCCGAATGATGCCAAATTTGAGGCATCATACAAAGAAGAGGTTCAATACTTGGGAAATCCAGTGGGGGGTTCTCACAATAATTATCAATGTCAAGGTGGGAACCAAGGTTGGAACAAGGATATAGAGAGTGGTTGGAAAGATTGGAGGGGTGGGAATTGTAGAGACAGGGAGGTTGACAAATATAGATATGTGCCTCCCCATGATCGTCCATGCCAAAAGATCTAGTTGGTCTAGAAGGAAGCAAGATGGAAGACATGCTTGTGAGAATCTATAACAAGGTTGAAGGATCCGATAAGGTGTTGAAGGATTTGAAAAATGACTTCTCCACTTTAACCCAAACAGTGACTTCACATTTAGTCTCGATCAAGCAGCTGGAGACCCAACTGGATCAAATTTCCACTCATCTAAATCCAAGGAAAAAGGGAACTTTGCCTAGTGATACCATCCCGAACCCCAAAAATAATAGTTGAAGTTTGAGGACTATGTCATGCCATGAAATTAAATAAGACACTTCTTGGGAGGCAACCCAAGTCTTTACTTTTATTTTTACTGCTTCCAAATAACGTGCGTTATGAGTGCAGGTAGAAAATAGATTGAAAAATCGATAAGAGTAGATTGGAAGAGGCAATAATCAAAAGGGCAATCCGACGAAAGTATTAGGCGGAATGATTCTTGTCCGCCCTTTGAGCATCAAAAGATGGAATAGTGCACTGCAAAGATCGGTGATCAGAACTCCAAAGGGTGATTCACCGAAGTGCATTTTGAGACTTTATCGGGACCACCGAATCAACTTCTAGGTTTGGTAATAGTTCAGGAAGGTTCGGCGAACTTAAACTCTAGATGGTGATACGCTGAACCCGTTCGCGATGTTAGTGAGTGCGCCAAATGGGCTTGGTATATAAGACCTAGGGTTATTCTTAAATTCAAAAATCAAGACCCTTCAAATTGTCATAGCCTTTTCATTTCCCCTCTCTTACATTGTACATTTTGAGTGATTTAGTGCCTCGTGTGAGTATTTTGAAAGTGCTAGGAGTGCATTTGTTTGGATCTCCAGTCAACCCAACCCCAATTCCTAAATTTCTTGGTTGTTTTTGGTAAAAATGTTGGTGTTTCGACTTCTCATTATCAATTTTGAGTTTAGATTGCATATAGGGTGTGGGCTTGATCCCTTTAACTGAGATTAAGTGTTTGATTTTATTAGGTAGCATCATATTGTTGAATTTGAACTGTACCCATGTGATTTTGATTGTAAATGTATGTATAAATGGTGAATTGTTATTGTGTTTGTTAGAATACCAAATTGAGTCAATATACTTGTTAGGTCGGTATGTAATTGACTGTGAGTGAAGTCTAAGTAGCTCAGTGTTGACTCATTACATGATTTTTCCCAATGATAGACAAGGTGACTACTTTCTTAAGAACAAATTGTCAATTAGAGCAACACTTAGTGATTAAGCGGGGAAATGTGAGTACCCATGGGTAGAAAAACATATAGGTGGAATGTAAATGTTGGGGGGAAACTTGTATTTGTTGTGCAAGTTGGATTTGAATCTGAAAAATAAGCATTAGGCAGAAGATTTTTGTTCAGCGAGCTTGTCTTAGCTCCCCAAGGAAGATAGGTGAATCTTCGAGTAAGACTAGACTCGCCTTCTTGAGTTTATGCATGGCCTTGTGTATAGTCCTATTCACCGGGCTTGTCTTAGACCGCCGAACACACTTAGCGAATCACCGAGTGGGAGATGATATCATTCTTGATGCATGTGTCTTTCCCTTTTGCACTATCAGTTTCGGTGAACTTGTCTTATCCCGCCGAAACCAACTCAGCGAATCACCGAGTTTGCATTGAATCCACCTTGTGTGCTTGATCCCTTAGAGTTGTGCTATTGTCTAATTCAGTTAGCTCACTGGAGCTCGCCGATCCTATTAGGCGATACGCCTTTCCGTTAGGCGAGCCTCAAGACCGTTTTCAAGTTTGTTTCAAAGTGCTTTCGATTTCAACTAACCTTCAAAAATCTTGTGCTTTAATGTATACATTGCAGGAGACGGCAAGAAAAAAGGGTAAGAATGTGGTCCACTTCAATACTGATTCAGATAGAGAGTCTTCTCCACCTCTTCCTTCTCAAAATAAACAAACGGGTCTCTCAATCAATGCGTCTTCTAAGGCCTCAAAACCAACCCTTGAACACCTACAAGCAGGGGTAAAAAGGAGCAGAAGCATATTTCCAAGAAGCAGGTGAATATCTATTCAAAGTTGGTTTCACTGGCTCAAGACCCCAAACCTGCTTTGCATGTTCTCCTGATTATAGTGCAGAGAGCTTGGAAAAGGTGCAAGGCGGATGTGAAACACACAATTTTGGAGGAGCGTCAAGTTTCTACTGATGGGGTTATGAGTGAATACCCCAAAATATGGAGAACAATCATATTCCACAAGCTAGAATAGTTCACAAGAGTCAGCCGACCATACATACCCAAGTGGGTACGAGAGTTCTATGATGCCTATGCAAAGGCATTACCAAAAAAGAGGAAAGGGACTGTCGGGAAGATAGTGTATAAAATAGAAGTCCTAGGAAAGATGGTGCAGTGTCATAGCACTACGATTAATGAAGCATTCGGCACCCTGGTGATCTAATTGACGAATATAAGTCTCGGATGGACACATATTTTGATCAATTGAAAGAGTGACTGCCCCTATAATATTCAGCGAGTCTGCACCGTATTGGATGGGTAGAGGTGCTATAATTGAAAACAAGAACATGAGCATAGTGGCGAGGTATTGGTTTGGATTTATCAATAGCAATGTGATGCCTTCCTAAAATGAGTCTATACTCAGGCATCGAGAGTCCGTGTTAGTGGCTTACATCATTGAAAGGGAGAATTAATGTGGGTGAGATAATTTTGGAAGAGATATTACTGTGATCTAGACATGAGCCGACCTCTCTTCCCTTTCTGGTACTCATTACCTAGCTATGCGAGAAAGTTGGAGTCCCCTTTTGAGTAAAAACTGATGTTAGGATTACATCAGTCTCCTCTAGTGATATTTGGAGGATCGAGGCTAAATTTCTGAGGGATGATGCAGCTCGAAGGAAGCACCCACCACTAGACTCTACTCTATTAGTTGACCCTACGACCTTAACTCTGGAGACCAACACATCTACTCCTTTTGTGGAGCAGGCAAGTATTCCTACTCCCTTATCTGATGTTGATCTTTCTGTTTCCATTGCTAGTATGAGACCTCCCCTTTCTACGGTTGCCCATCCTCCCTTGACCCTGACACTTATATATTAGATAAGGAGTCTTTCCCAGTCAGCAGATGTTAGAGCTACCCGGGTTGAGAAGAATTTTCCCATGCTCATTGACCAGGCTATCCTGAATGCCTTTGATTCTTTGTCTGAGCAAGTGGTCAAGTGTAAAGAGATGGTTGATGGACAAAAAATGAGAATAGATGAGTTGACTGCAAGGATAGATGTGTTGGAGAAGACTGCGGGTAGTTCTAGTGCTTTGGACACCCTTAGGGCTAAGGTTGCCACGTTGAAGGCTGAGGTGGTCCAAATTCAGTCAATGTACATCTCGACACTTTGGGGCAATGTTTACCTTTCAGATGTTGCTTCCCCCACACTTGAGATGCCTAGTACTGCACCTTCCTCTTCTGTACCAGAGGTCGATGTAGATGAGAATGTTGAGGATGAGGAGTTGGCTGAGAAGACCGATGAGGAGGGGCTGAGAGAGGATGAGCATGGGATTGTTGAGACCTTGATAGAGGTGCACGAGACTGAGGAGGTCGTTATTTAGGCTACCCTAGAGAGGTCTCTCTAAGAGACTTTAGTTGTTGGACCCAGTGGAGTCACTCCAAACTCCCCCACACTTCTAATTGCTGAGACGGGCACTGATGCCCAAGCCGAGCACATATGCCCCACTTGAGGCTTCTCTACAAGAGACTTCGGATGAGAGTGCTCCATAGGCATAGCTTGTCAGGGGAATCCTATATCTTAGCCTCCAGTATTACGTTTATTTTACATTGCGGACACTACTTTTTATTTTTGATGGGGTGAGGACCTTCGTGTCAAAATTACCCTTTTGCTTGTATTTTGTTTATTTCATATTTTGAAATTTTGTAGTTAATGTTTTTTTTATATCAGAGTGCTTCTCTTTTGGGAAAGCGTGTCTCTGTACTTTAATTTTCGTTCTCTTTTAATTAATGGAACCCCCCATGAGTTCAAATCGTGAAATGCTTGTTGTTTTCATTAATAACAATTTGGGAATCAATTTTGTTTCAATATCAATCTTAAATAGTACTCATGATGAGCATGTTGTGTAGTGTTGGTGTTGCAAGAGTGAGATCGATGTGGTTATATCTTTTGAGCAATCTGTTTGAATCTTGTGTTGACTAGCACCGTTATGTGAGCCTTGCAATGACCATCACACGTGCACTTTTGATATTTTTGGGATGTGCTTGATGAGTGTATTTTGAAGTGCCATGTGTGGTGAGGTTTACTTGAAAACATGCATGTGGAGTCCTAGAATTTGCCTTGTTAGTCCAATTAGTTGAATCTTGGTGAATGTGGGACATGATCTTGGGCGAAAATTCAATGAGGGAGCCAAACTTTCTATTAATACTTGGGTGACTACCTTGTAAGGGTGTGAACAATTTGAGCCTAACCTATTGGTTGACATCTGAAAGAAGCCT
The DNA here is from genome assembly GCA_036250385.1 of Solanum microdontum. Lineage (NCBI taxonomy): Eukaryota > Viridiplantae > Streptophyta > Magnoliopsida > Solanales > Solanaceae > Solanum > Solanum microdontum. Next base: position 43,186 of record JAJONQ010000265.1, on the reverse strand, counting down.
CTTGAGCCAAAATTACCCCTACCTTCTCACCTAAAATCATTTTTGAAGCATTGTGATATTTGAATAGCCCACTTAGGACAAAAGCCTAAGTATGGGGTGTTGATAGGAAGTATGAATGAGAGCCAAGTGAAGAGCAAAGAAGAAGAAATAAGACTCAAATCTTAAAGTTTTACAAGAAGAATCCTTATACAATTTTTTTTTAAAAAAAATTGTGTGTATTTGTCATCAATTTGATGAGAATAGCCTTGAAAAATGAAAATGAAAAGGAGAAGTGAATCAAATAAAAGGGAGTTCCAAATAAATTGAGTGGAAAGTCAAGACTTGAGTCCTCAAATGAGAAAGAAGGAAAAGAACTTGAGAAGAGGTGATGATGATTGCAACAATGCTTTGAAAAAGGTGTAAGTTACTTATTCAAATTGACCATGCCTTAACCCTTAGCCCCACTACAAGCCTAAAAGACCCTTTGGATCTTACATGAACTAAGTTATTTGATGGTTGAAAAATATAGGCAAACCTATGCGACAAAGCTTGCATGTATTTCTCTTTTGAGAGAGTGAGAGTTGCATTGATTCCTATTACCTTTGTTTATTTGCTTTGTGAGAGCATGGAATCGTTCTTGATGTGAGGGCATTTGAATGCATTTGTTGAAACATGTTCTTGCATTAGACAAGAAGCTAAAGTGAGCTTGAGCTTGTGTTAAGACTAGCGAGTCATCATGTGAAGCTTTTTTTTTATCATGATTTAGGGTAACATGCTATTAAGAATAGTCTTGCCATGGCTCTTGAATTTTAACTCTCATTGATTACTGTCGTAGACACCCTTATTGAGCTTATGGTGTTCTTGATTTAATTGAGGACAAGCAAAAGCTTAAGTAGGGGGTGTTGATGAGTGGTAGATTTGCACTCATTTAAGGTTCATTTAGCTCAATAATTGGTGTCCTCAATGCCTCACTTTGTCCTTTTCTAATCAAATGTTGATGATTTGCAGCTATAAAGACAATTGGACAAGGCATGGACTGAAGCTTGAAAGAACGGCTAAAAATGCAAAAGAAGTGCAAAACAAACATTGTTGATCGCCAAGCATGAAGGGCAGATTGCCGATTGCGTAAGACCTCACCCAATCTGACAGCGCATTGCACTTTTGTCTACCAAAGAGAGTCGGCGAACTCTAGTAAAAAAGGCAACACGTCAAATGCAAAAGGTGGATCTTAAGCACATCGCCTAATCTGCCAGTGTGCAAGGCAAATATTTGATGCTCAAAAGGCGGAATAACAGTGATATTCGATGATGCGTCGAACAAGAAAGGTTGACTCAATCGTGTATTCAAAGTGATGTTCAAACACCTGAAGCCTAGAGCATCATGAAGGCGAACTGGTGAAAAAAGGCGATTCACCGAGTGAGTTAGGTGAGCCCGGCTAATGTCGTCGAGTTAGTCACGAAGTGGATTTTTAGGCCAAAATTTGGGGAAATATAAATAGCCTAGTGGTTAGAGTTTTAAGGGTGTTCGAGCATAGTGTTGAACAACTGAGTTCATGAGAAAGTTTTGAGAGAAAACATTTTACTTTTTAGAACACTTTTTCCAGTCATCTTAGGGTTTTACCATTTGAATCTTGATTTGATAATTTGAAGTAAAATCCAAAATGGGTTTACTCTTAATTTCTTTATTTTACGTTACCCATGGTTGCTTTCATGGAAGGTATTCTTTCTTTACTTTTTGTGATGGGTGGATAAAACCCTAAAATCTAGGGGGTGCTCTAATGAGATTAGGTGTCAATTTAATGTAGGAAGTATTGTGCTATACTCTATTTTTTGTTGTTCTTGCATAAGTTTGGTCTCATTATCATGGGGTTAACATAAGGGTTAAGGTTGCAACTTAATTCCTACTTCCGATCTCTGGTTGTTGATCAAAAGAGATTAATTAGAGTGGGTAATTAGTTCAATACTAGAAATTTAGGTTTGATGTCCTTGACTTGCTCGAAAGAGAGGTTATGGGTTGGATCTATTTGCCCTGTTCTTAAAAGAGGGGATAGAGTAAGGTATTGGGTTGTTAAGAATTGACATTAGATGAGATCGAAAGGAGATTCTAGACGTAGAAGCTTTGAGATCGTAAGATGATTAGTGTCTTTGAAAATGACTTAGCCTGTTCATGTATGAATATCACTATAGAGCAGCACGTTTACTCCTATATTATATTGATTTCCAATCCCCACACCCCTAGATTGCTTGTTAATTCTTGATTTCGTTTAAATATTAGTTTAATTACGATAATTGATAACAAAAGCTTTATAATAAGTTGGTGGCACCATCTACCCATTTGTTCTTACTATTCTAAATAAGCTGATTTAAAATCCTAATCTCTCGATAAAGAATTCTCTACGATACACCGTTCTTTGTGGGATTCGACCTCGACTCTTCGTTGGGTTTTTACTGACTACGATCGCTCGCCTTTTTAATTGGTTCTGAAGGGTGATTTGAGAGTTATCATGGGTCAATATAATTTCAACTAAATATCATGTATTAACACTAAATCATGCAATAGAAGACTTAATCAACAATAATAAATCAGAATTGAGGGAAACCTATAAAGAACTAACAAGAACCCTATTTTTATCAATTAAAATTGAGAAATTGGAAACTTTGAGGAACCCATGGGGGAGTGGACTCCACGAGTGAATACCCACATACCTTGATACTAAAAGCCCTAGATGAATGGTGAATTAGAAACTTGTATTGAATCCTAGGTCTTCTTCATCTTCCTTAGGTTGAGAGGAAAATTTAGGGAGTGAATTTGGTTGGGTTTTGGGGAAATAGGAGAATGAATTAAAATGGTTAGATTTAGGACTTAAAGGATTTATATTGGGCTTAAGATAAGGGTCAGCACATCATATTTTAAGCCTTAAAATTATAGGGAGCAGACCCAAAAAGCCTCTTAAAAAAACTGCCGAACTCGATCTACGATTCAGAAATACGGACCGTAGAACTTTCTACGGTCCGTACTGGTCAACCTTAGACCAGTATTGGGACCATGAATTTTACTCATTTTCGATGAGACCCTTCTACGGCCTGTAGAACTTTCTACAGTTCGTAGACCCAACTCGTAGAACTCAACTTAAACCTCACAATTTGACCAAGTATGAGACCTTTCTACCAGACCTATTTATGGTCGTAGATCATTCGATAGACCGTACTGGTCAATCATAAGAAAAGTACTGGAACTTGATTTTCAAAGAAATTCCCCCCACTACCTACGAGACTGGTCTACGACCCGTAGAACTTCCTACAGATCATTGAGTGGTCTCATATATCAAAACATGTAGCCCAAAAACATGCAAAAAAATCCTTTTTGAAATCCGAGGTGTTACACCAGGACGTACTATACAAAGGTATACGAGTCATAGATCATGTCCATAGGGAGAGTCCAGATAGCCTTTGAAGAAGATTCCTTCTACAAGCTTGGTCTACGAGTTGTAGTTTGACCTATGAGCTGTAGATCATGACCTGTAGACTTGACTGTCAAAGCCCACTTTTCTATGTTTCCTTTTTTTACTTTATTTAGGATTACATGTTTATTAATATTCGTTTTAGTTTATGTTTTTTATGGTTAGACAATTTATTACTTTAATTTTGGTTTTGAGAATTATTTTGGTGAGCAATTTGTCACTTTTAATTCTTGAAGCATTGGTTTAATACACTTTTTGTTCGTCAATTCAAGATTACGAAATTCAAATACTCTAATTGTAAGTTCATGATTTGTTTTAAAAATATTATTATGAATTGTGATAGCTCAAGCATGAGTAGCTAAATCCACCATTAGGGTTGTGGGAACCATGAGGAATTAACAACATAGACCTAATAATTTGTAACTCTTGAATATTGTTTATGCATGTATTGTTAATCTCTTTGTTTTGAATGCTTTTAACGGTGGTCAATGTTAGAACCCATCTTATTCCTACTTGCCAGAGAAAGGAAGTAACGAATGGGAAAAGACATTACAACAGAGATTTGGTGATTACAAATGATATATAATACTTAAACCGTATCTGAGAGAGCTAATTTGGGGTCAAGGGTAAGGGTTAGTATAGCACACATCCGTAGACCGACAAAGTTGCATGGTGAAATTCCCTATTTGGACGACCAATCACTTCGAAGATACATAACTTACCAACTTTACATGTTAAACACTAGACACGGGTACTACTATAAGGTTTAATGCGTTAAGGACTTTTGGGGAACACATAAACCCTAGTTTCATCTTTTATTGATTCTACAAAACATTAAATCATGTTTACTTAGTTACTTATTACTAAAATCAATCAATTAATAAATTATTTCACGAAACCCTCTTTTTACGAAAATAATTAGTAAAAGTACAATCAACAGTTAATTAGCCTAAGTCTAGACCTCATTCCTCGTAGGATCGATCCTAACCTCTGTTGGGTTCTTTATTTGAACAATGACTATTTATACTTCTTTAAGGAAATGTTTGGGCGTAAGAAATTTTGGCGATGTTGCCAGGGTATAATACTTTTAGATTAAACCAATTTTGTTATTGCATTGTTAGTCAATTATTTCCCGATTTACATTTTCTTTTATTTTTGTTCTATACAAGTTTAGTTCAAAGTGTATGTAGAGTACACGGAGTCAAGGCAATCCCCTGACCCCTTTCAATCCAAAATTAAACAAAACTCTGTGAAAAATGGTGTCCGTCAGATGTGGTGGGAATCTAGGGCTGAACGACGACCCAATCGGAATTGGACAAGAGGATAATCCTTGAGCTCAACTTCCAAGTCTAGAAGAGGTACCAAGAAACAATAAGAACAACCCTGCGATAGTGCAAGATCAACAAGCACCCGATGTGCGTGATAATTACAAGGTTGCTCATAATGATGTGGGATCAACAAGTGCTATAGTTGCACCTCCACTACCATCCGGATAGATGTTTGTAGTTACTAGCAATCTGATGCAAATGCTTACATTCAAAGTCCTATTTTATGGTATGCAATTCGAAGACCCATATGCTCATATGAGTAAAATATTCAGCATTTGTAAGTGTCACGCCCCGAGGCTACCCCTTGGACGTAAACATGGGACCTAGGATCACGAGTGACCCCAAGCTAACCCTGAGCTGGCATATCAAAAGAAAAATGAACATATCTATGAAAAGATAACTAATGCAGAAGCTAAATCATGAAATAACTAAATGATGGGGAATTCCCAATAGTGGTCTAAATATATAGAAAATTCTAAGAGTTTAGTGATACTGAACAAGCATTCAAAAACTAACGCTGAATCTAGACTATGTTTGAAAAAGCCTCTAACTGACTAGAGTTGCTGGGACATGTCCCCAACTAACCCTAGCCAAACTGAAACTTAAATGAAAGACTAAATTTGAAAACATGTCTATTGTCCTCGAAGTATGAGGACTCACCACTGAAGTTACTGAATGTGGATCGGGAACCGATCTACGCATGATCTGGATGCTGAGAACCTGAATCTACATCATGAAAAGATGTAGCGCCGAGTATGTGTCAGTACTTGGAAGGTACTAATCATACATGATAGGATAAAAGCTGAACAAAATATATAAGTTTAATAAAGCATAACCGAGCAATGACATAATCTGAACATAATGGAAATACTGAGGTATACTGAAAAGAACAGAACTGAATGCAATGACCAAGTATATATGTCACGACCCAAGGGTATACCCTTGATGTAACATGGCACATAGAACCCCGAAGGACTCGATGTAAGCCACTTAGCATATCATAACAAAAGATAATAGAAAAGTGTGGAAATTTAAAACATTTTTCATAAAATCGAAGTCCCATAAAATGAAGCGGAAGACTTTAACACTTTGTCTCAAACCACCTAACACAACTTTGAATAACTCTTGGGATGCATCCCATACAATAATCTAAAACATAAAAGAAAGACAAAAAGGAAATGGTGGCTTTATCCTCAATGCTATGAGGACTCACCGATCTTCAACTCCTTGCTCCTACTAAGAACCTAGCCTCAAAGATGGAACTCAAGCTCGCTAGACCCTACATTTGATAAGAATGTAGGCAAGAGTATGCATTAGTACAAATTGTACTAAATATGATAGCTAGCATAATACCATAAAAGCATAACATAAGGGTTAGTCAACATGAATCATATGCCATAATCACAAGAGATACTTCATGAAACATAAACTATAAGCAAAAGCGACAACAACATAGTCATAGACATAATCTCCAAGATAGACTTAACATAACCATTATTCAATCCTCAGTCCTTCATACAATAAGAGAACTACTTCTCAAGTAACCTCCAAGCATACTTGTGCTGTAGCACCCCTCAAAAGGAAGTAGGACAAAGTAGAGCCTCACATGGGTGTTATGCATTAATAACTTGTTAGAATAATGAAGAATAGCCTTTTTAGTCAGTTTTAAATAGTTTGGAAGTCAAACGTCAAGGGACGACCAAGACGTTTGAAAACTAGTCTTTTACATATTGGTGTGTTCTAGTATGTTGTTCATGTTTTTTATGTGTTGTTTGGAGTCTAAAATCAGTGGAGGTGATCCTAGTATCTTAATAAATGTTTTTAGAGTTAAAACGTTTGGGTACGACTCCCCGGGACCACCCTAAGGGTCCCCGAGGAGGACCCCAACCCTTGGCCAAACAAACTGCCAAGGCTGCTTGAGAATGTGCATGGAGGGAGCATGTCCGCGTCGCAGACTAGCTCCACCAAGGGCCAAAAGTTTGGTCCGCGTCGCGGATGTGTTGCGGACTGTTTTGTCTCAAAATTTAATTTCCAGAAACTTGTGGGAACACCTCCGCGTCGCGGACTTGTTTCCAGACAAAATCTGCGAAAATAAAACTCAAGTTTGACTTGTTTAAAAGGTCCAACTAAGTGAGGGGTAGTTTGGGCACTTTGGGGAATTATTATAAACGGTTATTCTACCTATTTTAGGATATTTTAAGTGGTTAAAACCCCAAAACCTAGAATTAGACCTCATTATCCAAATTGAACCTTCCCTCTCAAATAAATTCTCTCTCTAGAACTCCATGGAAGACATTGATGAAGCTTCAAGCTAGGGGATGGGTTCTTACTGATTTCTCTTCAAATTCTTAAGAAAATTAATCACAAAGGTATGGGAATTTTATCTTTGATTCTCCTTTCAATCAAAGAGCCAAATCAAAGTGATTTCAATATTTTTCAAACACACTAAAAACCCCAATTTCAATTCTAAGCTTGGGTACTTGCATGAATGTATTTCAAACGATGAGTTATGTTAATATTGATGGTTTTAAGATAAAAAAATCCATGAACCCTTGCATATCTTGAAATCCTAATTTTTGGGTCTAACGTGGGTCTATTGATTATGACCTAATAATGTGATATTAATGTGTAGATTGTTATGGGCTATTGATTTATGTATTGTTATATATTGAATTATGAGGAATTGATGGTCAATTGTGTTATATTGGATGTTGTCCTTGAATGGGAAATTGTGACCTAAGGCTTATGATGATGATGAAGTTGTGAATATATTATTGATTCTAGTATTTGATATATATATATGTAGTAGATGCTAGAATTATGAGGTTTGATCCCTTTGAAAGTGGGGAGGTGTTTACTTTATAAGCATGTTGTGATCATGGCCTTGTAGGCAAAGTTGGATGATTGTTGTTTTGAGTAATGTTTATTATGTGAAGGTAATGTGATATGATGTGAATTTGTGTATGGTTTGAGTGTATGAAAGGTGACCTTGTGTAAGAGACTTTATGTGTTATGCTTGGTTGTTGTCTTCTTTGAATGACTTATAATGAAGGTGAGGTTAGGGTAGACTATGTTACCTACTCTCATACCTAGTGAAGAATGAATGAAAAGAATGAAAGAATGTGTGAATGAATGAAAAGAATGGGAGTTAATGCTAATGAATGAATGTTGGGTCTATAGTAAGGATAGTCTCATAAAGTACTCCTTTAAATGAATGGGGTTCCTAGATGAAAGGTTTTCTCATCTTTGAATCCAAGAGCTTCCTTAATGAATGAATGAGGGTTAGGATGGGTATTCCTTCGTGAGTTGAGATGAGTTGAGAATACTTAGTAGCAATCTTTATCCCTAAATGAATGAATGTTGGGTTAGGATGAGTACTCATTCGTGAGTTGAGATGAGAGTACTTAATAGCAATCCTTATCCCTAAATGAATGAATGAAATGAATGTCCTAACTCCGTGGGGGAGTAATGTCTAGCACTGAGAGAATATGAAGATGGGTGGATACTCCTTTGTTAGTTGAGATGTGAGTATTTAGTAGCAACCCTAAAATGGATTCTCCTTCATGAGTTGAGATGAGAGTACTTAGAAGCAATCCTTCTATCCCTTAACTATGTGCCAACATAGGACTAGCTAGTGGTCTCTACCACGTAAAGGCTGAAAGAATGACCCTACCTTAGGCAAGTAGGGATCCCTCATCCGGTAAAGGTATTACCGAGATTCCATGTCAAGCTCCATGGTCTATGTCGGTTAAGGCTCTTCCCCCACATTAATGAATGAATGAACTAGGGTCTCTTAAGGGTGTACTACTTAGGATAGGTGGTGGAATTGGGACATCATCTAGACATTGCACAAGTAGACAATTAAGGGAGATCTTAGTAATGATAATGAATGAATGATTCTTATTGGGCTAATTAATGAAAGTGTTGGTCTTTGAGCATGCTAATGTGAAGGTGAGTCATAATGAATTGAATGTAAGTGCGTATGTTGAATTGAATGTATGTGATGATCTTATGTCATTAATGAATGAAGTTGCCTAAATGCATTAAATTGAATCAACGATTTATGTCGAGATGTGAATGAAGCTTGTCTTGTGTAGCCTTAAGGATCACTTGGGTGTGGTATGGAGAGGTAGTATGGATTGCCTCACCATGTCTTACTTAGGTGAGTCTTGGGATGACATTTGATGAGTGTTCTAGCATTATGAAGTGACTTGTTGGCTTATGTGCTTATATGTCTCATGTGATCAATGGGTGAAGGTTGAGGTATGCATGGTAAGTGCACTTTGTGTGACCTTAAGGTGGTGCCTTAGTGTGGGTGATGGTATGGGACGTTGCCCATACATTGCACAAAGGTATTGCGTAAGGGTTACTTAAGGTGGAGGTCCAAGGCAAGAAGGTACAGGTAAATGGGTTATGTATGTTTATGAGGTATTGTGAAGCATATGACTTTGTATTGTTGGTTGTGACTTGTAAGGTGCCTATTATATTGATGTTCATGAGATTTTATCAAAATGGCATGAAAGCATAACTTCCGAACAAATGTCCTTTTTAGCATGTTTTGCATATCCTCATACTTAGTACGTGTGGTGTACTAATCCCTTTCTTCTATTTTACTACAAGTGTATGTTGTGGTAACTAGGAGGAGATTGTGCTTTGGAGTTGCTTGGATTGCTTCACTCTTCCAAGTCTTTGGTATGTCCTCAAGATTCGAGGACTAAGTTTAGAACTTTCCTAGTCATTGTAATAGACACTTAAGTTTCATTTCATTTGTAAAGAGTCGTGTCCCTTAGTACGTTTTAAGTTCTTGTCTAAGATTGGCTAAAGAGACTTAGTAGCTCCGCTTGCGTATTGATGTTTTCAAATGTTGATGACTCTTGAAGTCTTATGGTTTTATTGAATAAAAGTTTTAAATTCTTAGTGATTTTTATGATCTATGCGATGAATGAATGCTAAGGCTTGTATAAGACCTCCGAGAGGTCGAATACGCATGTAACGGCTAGGGGGTGCTCTCGGGTCATTACATGTGCAATGCATGGATGCGATCCCGTAATCCCACCCATACTAAGTATCCCTTTTTGGTCATCATATTCATACTTACCATCTTTGGATTTCATCCTTAGCTTACTTCTCATAGACAAGGGAATCTTCACCTTTAGTTCAACATATCATGGAAGGCAACTAAAGCATCAATCCAAGCTAAGCGTACAACATATAAGAGAACACTTCATAAGTAGATTCAAGTCATACTTGTGCAATGCATGGATAAGACCCCATAATCCTACCTATACTAAGTACCACTTTTAGGCTATCACACTTAAATGATTACTATTTATCATTTCTAGAATACTAAGGAATAGCACCCTATTAGGCTAGACCAAGCTACCAAGGCATATTCACCATATTGGACTAGACAAGCTACCATGGAATAATCACCATAATAGGCTAGACCATGCTACTAAAGGAGGCATACTATCATGCAAGTCCAAGCTACACAAGGAAGGGTATTATTTCACCATCCTACCTACCAATGAAGTGATTTGGCCTAACCAATTCATGCTACCATGCAAGCATTCTATGAATACTAGTGCAAGCTACCCTTAGGAAGAGTGTATTTCTAATTATAAGCCTACTATGAGGTCTTATACTCAAGCTACCCTTGAGATGGTCTTGTCTTACCAAGTCAAGCTATTCATGAAGGGATCTTATATCACAACTTCAAGCTATTCTAGTCTAACATGCTTTGATTCATTTTAGGTGAGTAAGCCTTTCAACCTAGAATCATTCTATGTGAGAGAACCTTTCATCTCCTAGCATATTCATTCCTAAGTGTGTACATGAGAATAGCCTTTCAACAACACAAAAACAAATCATAATCATAGACACTTCACTCTCAAAGTGTTCATAATGCATTTACATAAGTTATGTAAGAATATGCTTAATCTCATACTTCCAAAATCTAGGTCATGTGGGTAAAGTCCTTCCACAATAACTCTATCTAGTAGTCTACCATCATCATATAAGCTTCACTCTTTAAGCCTTAACATACATAATTCAACATACTAGCTTTACTCTCAAAGCCCTATCAATCATTATTCATGGCTACAAGCCTTACTCTCAAAGCATTACTTCTTACAGTCATCATACATACCTATATTTCAAGTCATTCTAATCACATGCTTCATTCTTAAGTGATTTTAGCCATATGTCATCATAAAGGTTCAATCTCATGTCTTCATAGTCATGATCCATCATATATACTATAATATAGTTCAATTCATGTCTACTTGCTTTTATTGTTGAACAATTACTATACATGTCATCAATTCTAGAAGATTATCTATAAATCCTCAATTTCCCCTTCACAAGGCATAAACCTACATTACTTCAATTTCATCAATTAGCCTAGGGTTAGCCATGGAAAATATGTAATATCATTATAATATCATGATTCATTACTAATTCAATCATAAACAAGCAATATCCACTCAATTGGATTCACACTCAACATAACCCACAATATTGGAAGGAACCCTAACTTGAATTGGGGATTTCATCTTCACAATTGGAGGAATTCTAGGGTGCTCCATAGATGGAAGTATCCATGGATGAATAAGCTAACATAACTTGATTATAATGCCTCAAAAATCTTGCAACAATGGAGTCTTGACTTGATCTAGCTTGATCTTCTTCCTATTCTTCTTCACTTTCTAGAGAGAGAATATTTGAGAGGGAATTGGGTTCTTTTTGGTGAATTGAAATAATGATTTAGAATCACTAAATTAAGGGTCTAAAGTCTTTATATAGGTGGTCTAAACTCTAATAAAACGACACCACTTAACCCCTTATTAATTCCAGAAAGTTCCATAATACCCCCACTTAACCATCTCAAACATGTACACCTCACCCACGAGACCACGCCCACGGGACGTGGGTGGACCCATGGGGCGTGCTGGTCATCCGTGTGTGGTGGTCTGCAGGTGGAATTTAGGGGCCCTGACGCACGAGACCATCCACGAGGTGTGGACCCCCCTAAGGGGTGTGGGTCCCCTCGTGGATGCACTACCTTGGGGTAATTTTTAGGGGGATTTTGTTAGGGTCCTTTTCAAGGGCCCTTGGTTGTTCCTTGGGGATTCGTACCTTGACGCTTTAACCCTAAACCTTTCATTCTAAGTACGGTAGGTTAAATCTATGACTCTAACCCTCATGTCAAGCTCTAGTTGACCTACTAAACTACGGGGTGTTACAATATCTCCCCCTTGGGAACATTCGTCCTCAAATGACACTTTAAGCACTTCTTAAGGTCACGACTGTAGACTAGCAATCCATTATGCATGCAACTAATCTAAATGCACACAACCAAGGAGTAAAACTTTAACTCCAAGATGTTTATACTCAATGCAACATAAGGAGGTAGGAAATACATCTAACAACCCAAAATGCATGAAATTCTACATCTACTCATATTCAAGGAGGAACTACCATCTCTAAACTAAAACATGCTAAACATACACTCATGGAGCCTATATGCAATTTACTCTCAAAAAGCATTCATTCAAGGAGGAATCTTTCCACTTGAAACTAAGGCATGCTCATCTATTCATTTTATGAAGTTCTATAGGCAACTCTACTCAATGCACTACAACATGAGGAAAAACAACGCACATAAGTCATTTCTATCAAGACCTAAGCTTTTTCATGAACATGCATATAAATAAATCATGGCCACATATAAACACACAATGTCCTTTCTATCTAGGCACACCATCTCCCCCTTGGGAGTAAGCCTAAGTGGAGTTTCTAAGCACCATCACTTTTAATTCTAAGGTCGGATCAAGTTATCACTTAAGATTTCACCAACATACCCAAAGCTCAAAATGGCCAAGTAGGGTTCTACTATCAACAACACATAACAATAATGTAGCCCACTCATACTCAAGACAACATCAAAGTCTAATTAACATATAAAGTCACAAAAGAGCAAACAACACTGGAATCTAAATAAAGCATAAAACACATACCGATAACAACATTAGGAGTTCACTCTTGTTCATTTCTAGCTTGAAGAACATAGAATCTATTCTTCATTTGAGCATTCTCATCCGAACCACTAGTGGCAACTTTCTTACCCTCTCTTCTCATAGTTTTTGCCTTTGGGCAATCTCTCATCTTGTGGCCACTTTCACCACAACTAAAGCAACCCTCTCTACCGGCTAAACATCTACCTTCATGTCTCTTTCCACACCTAGCACAAGTAGGCCATAGGGAATCATTAATAATTCCTTATGGCTTAGGGTTAGACACCCTCTCTTCCTTATACTTAGAAGCATTATAAGCACCTTGTCCGAAAAACCTTTGTCGATTCTTAGAGCGACCATGTCTATCAGACCCATCATGAAAATACTTATCTTCATCCACTCTAGACCTCTTTTTCTCCCTAGATTTCTCTTTCTTGAGTTTTGACTCCTCAATTTGTTGGGCATACACTATAAGATGTGAGATATCCATATCACCAACAAGCATTACCGTACATCATTCTTTTGCTACTAAGTCGGACACTCTCATCATGAACTTTTTCATCTTATCCCTCGAATCCGCCACTAAAGTTGGAGCATACTTGGATAGTTGGGTATATTTCAAGGCATACTCCTTAATAATCATGCTACCTTGCTTAAGGTTAATGAACACTTGCATTTTAGCCTCTCTCAACTCTAGGGGAAAGAACCTATCAAGAAATGCCAACTTAAACACTTCCCACTCTGTGGGACCTGCTCCTATCGGTCTACTCTCTTTCCAATGATCATACCATATTTGAGCAACACCTTTCAATTGGTAAGAGGCTAACTTCGCTTTCTCTACCAAAGTCACCCCCATGATATCAAGTACCTTATAAACCTCATCTATAAACTCATTAGGATCCTCCTCCACTTTGGATCCATAAAACTCCGGAGGGTTCATCCTTATAAAATCCCTCACTCTTAAAGCAGCTGAATTCACATTAGGGTTCACCGGAGCTACAACCTCTCTATTGACTTGAGCCGTCATGGCTTGATCCAACATTTGGATAGCTAACCTAAACTCCACATTAGTCACATTCTCCCCTATAGGGTCAATTAGAGCTTGGGGAGGAGCCTCTTTCTCCACATTGCCTTCCTTATCCCTCCTATAATTTGCCCTTGTATTAGCCATACCCTGAAAAACCATAGGGCACGGATTATGAGAAAGACCTAATAGAGCCAAACTCTATGGCATGAATTTAGAGAATGAAGAAGTGAGATTTCCTAAACATCCAATTGCCTCCTATTCACAAATGTGGTGCGCTTCACATTTAAGAACAAGACTCTACTAGACGTGGTTTGAGACAAATCTAGAACCATTCTAAACCTGGTGCTCTGATTACCAAGTTTCTCACGACCCAGGGGTAGACCCTAGATGTAACATGGCACATAGAACCCCGAAGGACTCAATGTAAGCCATTTAGTATATCATAACATAAGATAATATAAAAGTGTGGAAATTTAAAACATTTTTCATAACAATCGTAGTATGATAAAATAAAGCGGAATTCTTTAACACTTTGTCTCAAACCACCTAACATAACTTTGAATAACTCTTGGGATGCAACCCATACAATAGTCTAAAATATAAAAGAAAGACAAAAAGCAAATGGTGGCTTTATCCTCAATGCTATGAGGACTCACCAATCTTCAACTCCTTGCTCCTACTAAGAACCTAGCCTCAAGATGGAACAAGATCGCTGGACCCTACATTTGATAAGAATGTAGGAAAGAGTATGCATTAGTACAAATTGTACTAAATATGATAGCTAGCATAATACCATAGGAGCATAACATAAGGGTTAGTCAACATGAATCATATGCCATAATCATAAGAGATACTTCATGAAACACAAACTATAAGCATAAGTTACAACAACATAGTCATATGCATAATCTCCAACATAGACTTAACATAAGCATTAGTCAACCCTTAGTCCATCATATCATAAGATAACTATTTCTCAAGTAACCTCCAAGCATACTTGTGCAATGCATGGATAAGATCCTATAATCCCACCCACACTAAATATCCCGTTTTGGTCATCATATTCAAACTTACCATCTTTGGATCTCATCCTTAGCTTACTTCTCATAGACAAGGGAATCTTCACCTTTAGTTCAACATATCATGGAAGGCAACTATAGCAACAATCCAAGTTAAGCATACAACATATAAGAGAACACTTCATAAGTAGCTTCAAGTCATACTTATGCAATGCATGGATAATACCCCAAAATACTACCCATACTAAGTACCACTTTTAGGCTATCATACTTAAATGATTAATATTAATCATTTCTAGACTACCAAGGAATAGCACCCTAGTAGGCTTGACCAAGCTACCAAGGAATATTCATTATATTGGACTAGACAAGCTACCATGGAATAGTCACCATAATAGGCTAGACCATGCTGCCAAATGAGGCATACTATCATGCAAGTCCAAGCTACACAAGGAAGGGTATTATTTCACTATCCTACCTACCAATGAAGTGGTTTGGGCTAACCAAGTCATGCTACCATGCAAGCATTCTATGAATACTAGTGCAAGCTACCCTTAGGAAGAGTGTGATTTCTCAATCTAAGGCTGCCATGAGGTCTTATACTCAAGCTACCCTTGAGATGGTCTTGTCTTACCAAGTCAAGCTATTCATGAAGGGATCTTATGTCACAACTTCAAGCTATTATAGTCTAACATGCTTTGATTCATTTTAGGTGAGTAAGCCTTTCAACCTAGATTCATTCTATGTGAGAGAACCTTTCATCTCCTAGCATATTCATTCCTAAGTGTGTATATGAGAATAGCCTTTCAACAACACAAAAACATATCATAATCATAGACACTTCAATCTCAAAGTGTTTATAAAACATTTACATAAGTTCTATAAGAACATGCATAATATCATACTTTCAAAATCTAGGTCATGTGGGTAAAGTCCTTCCACAATAACTCTATCTAGTAGTCTACCATCATCATATAAGCTTCACTCTTTATGCCTTAACATACATAATTCAACATACTAGCTTTACTCTCAAAGCCCTATCGGTCATCATTCATGGCTACAAGCCTTACTCTCAAAGCTTTACTTCTTACAATCATCATACATACCTAGATTTCAAGGCATTCTATTTACATGTTTCATTCTTAAGTGATTCTAGTCATATGTCATCATAAAGGTTCAATCCCAAGCCTTACTAGTCATGATCCATTTTATATACTATAATCTAGTTCAATTCATGTCTACTTTCTTTTATTCTTGAACAATTACTATACATGTCATCAATTCTAGAAGATTACCTATAAATCCTCAATTTCTCCTTTACAAGGCATAAACCCACAAAACTTCAATTTCATAAATTAGACTAGGGTTAGCCATGGAAAACATGTAATATCATGATTCACTACTAATTCAATCATAAAAATGCAATATCCACTCAATTGGATTCATACTCAACATAACCCACAATATTGGAAGGAACCCTAACTTGAATTGGGGATTTCATCTTCACAATTGGGGGAATTCTATGGGGTTCCATATATGGAAGTATCCATGGATGAATAAGCTAACATATCTTGATTATAAAGCCTCAAAAATCTTGCAACAATGGATTCTTGATTTGACCTAGCTTGATCTTCTTTCTTTTCTTCTTCACTTTCTAGAGAGAGAATATTTAAGAGGGGATTGGGTTCTTTTTGGTGAATTGAAATAGCCATTTGGAATCACTAAATTAAGGGTCTAAAGTCTTTATATAGGTGGTCTAAACTCTAATAAAATGACACCACGTAACCCCTAATTAATTTCGTAAAGTTCCATAATACCCCCACTTAACCGTCTCAAACATGTACACTGCCTCACCCACGAGACCACACCCGTGGTCCATGGGTGGACCCACAAGGCGTGTTGTTCATCCGTGGGTGGTGGTCTGTAGGTGTAATTTAGGGTTCCTGACCCACGATACCATCCACGAGGCGTGGACCCCCCTACGGGGAGTGGGTGTACTGCATTGGGGCAGATTCTAGGGGGCGTTTTGCTAGTGTCCTTTTCAAGGCCCATTGGTTGGTCCTTGGGGAGTCGTACCTTGACGTTTTAACCCTAAACCCTTCATTCTAAGTACAGGAGGTTAAATTTATGACTTTACCCTCACGTCAAGCTCTAGTTGACCCACAAAACTATGGGGTGTTACAATATACATGCTTGGACTGAATACTGAAGTATAACTGAAAACCTGGTCAAATGCACTAGAGTCTGACTGTAGGACTTACTATTACTCAGAATAAAACCACATGAGCTAACGTGGAGTCCGATGTATACGCCCCATCAAGAGGACCCAATATACCTTTCCAAGGGTAAAAAGGCATGACTATTCGATGTATACACCCCATCAAAAGGACCTTATATTATTATATTAAAGAGGGATACCACCATTAGGTCTACCGACTCAAGGTACATTTACACATGAAAGGGCCACCACCATTAGGTCTACTGATTCAAGGTTCATTAATCAACATTACTTTCATTCACACAAGAAGGGGATGTCTAAGCCTACCAATTCAAGATGTAACATTACATTGAAGAAACCTCTCACATATATCATCATCATTCATCAGTGTTAAATTAAGACAAATCTTTCAATGATAACACAATTGCATTCTAGACATGATCACATTACTTTTATTTAAATCATAAGCACATACATAACATCATAATCATACATCAATCCTTCATACTTTGCCCTTCAAGGCCATGAATCACAATTCACCAACGCACCTAGAATACTACAATTTAGGCATGAATAATGACATAATTTAATAACCTAAATAAATATAGACTAAATCTCTTCACATGCTTCCATAATAAATCAATCCCAAATCACAATTCACAATTTAGTATTTTGGGGGAATCATGGGTTCATAGGGAAATTCCATCATAAAAAAACATTAATTCGTGAATTAAATCACAATTTATCATAATTCAACCCTTGAAAACGTTTAGAAATTGAACCCATGATTAAGAGTGAAAACCCTAGCTTTTGGGGGATTTTGGAAACTTTGAAATCATCTTTTGAAGGGGCTCCTTGGATGGAATCTAACCAAGGATGAAAACTACCATACCTTGATGGAGTTTTCCTCTAGATTTGAGAAGAAACACCTTGGTTCTTCAAGCCCTAACCTCCACTTCTTCTTTGGGAACTTCTAGAAAGAGAAATTTTGGAGAAGATGAACTATTTTGGGTGTTTGGAAATAATGAAGTAATAAAGGTGTTTAAAGACTTAAAATCATTTATATACATGAATTAAAACAATTAAAATCGACCCCATAAAATAAATAATTAAATAGGAAATTACCAATTGACCCTTGACTAGGCAGCCCACACCCAGGCATCACGAGAGGGCTTCACGAGTTGTGGTCAAGACCACAAGTCTTGGTCCATCCCGTGGTCCTTGGGCAGTGGCTATGGCTTGGGGGTCTTGGCCAAATTAAATTGGAGGCATGACCACAAGGCCTCCCATGATCCGTGGTCAAGACCACGAGTGGTGATGAAGGTCGTGGTCTTGAGGCAGTGCCTAAGCTTCAAAGCCTTGCCACCATGTGCCTAAGGGGTCTTCACGAACACCCTTCACGACTCGTCAAGGGCATCACATCTCGTGGTGGTACCCGTGGTTCCTTTACCAGTAGCTCCTTCAATATCACACATACCCCAAGAGGCTAAGGCAACCCCACGAGCCTTCCTATGGCCTATGGTCATGACCACGAGCCGTTAAGTGGATCGTGAAGGGAAGCCTTGGCTTGTCACCTTTTTGGGGAACACTGCTTCACCAACCACGGGTGGCACCACGACTCGTGGTGGCCACTATGGGTCGTGAAGACCCTCGTGGTCATGGTAGGCAATGGCTAGCCTAGTTTTAGTCAGCCTTGGCCCCCTAGCCATGGCCTTCACCCAAAACCTTTGGCCCTTGCCTTTAACCCTTGACGTTAAACCTCACGTTTAGGCTCTAGTTCAACCTACTCATTTTCGAGGTGTTACATTATCTGCCCCTTGGGAACATTCGCCCTCGAATTACACATTAGACACCTTATAGAATTATAAACTCAAGACTAGCAGCCCATCATGCATGACACATCAATAAAATGCACAAATCATAGGAGGAAATATCAACTCCACATCAATAAGCTTAATGCAACACAAGGAAGTAAGAATTACATCTACAAACTCATTATGCACGAAACATCAACATTTCTCATTTCATTGGAGGAATTTCCTTCTCCAACTCACATCATGCTCATCACAACATCATTAAGCAAATTATGCAACTCTTCTCAAAGAAACTTTTAAGTATGTTCAACATCATGAAGCATTTAGGAAACTCATTATAGATGCACATCAACATGAGGAATAAAAATCATGAAAACTCAATTTCTCATTAAACATAGATTCATCAAGAACATGCATATCATAAGGATATCATGGAAACACATAAATCACATATGACTCCAAAGCATGAAATAAGCCATAAGGAACTCTTGGTCTCAAGCTTTAATAGGAATAGAGGAAAGTGATAAGGATATTGAAACTCTCAACAACCTTACTATCCAAACATACCATCTCCCACTTGGGAGTAAGCCCATACTAAGGCTAACATCAAAATAGCATAGGGATCTTAATAAAACATTTACAACTTTAAGGAACTATCAACATACCGGTCCCTTCATCCGGAAGGGATCATTTGTCCTCTTTAGCCTGAAGTGCATAGAGACGACTATTCTGTGGAGCATTAGGATCCGGGCCATTAAGAAAATCTTGTTTGGTCTCTCTTTCCTTGGCCGTAAGAGTAGGGCAATCTTTCACTTGATGATAAATCTTCCCACAACCATAGCACCCATTTGTACCGGCTAGGCACTTCCCATGATGCTTCTTTCCATAATTGTGGCAAGTAGGTTTAGAAAATGGAGGTCCACCACCTTTCTCTTGGTTAACCCTAGGAGTGCTTGAAGAATCTTGGTTTGGAGCTCTCTTTTTAAACCTTGGTTGACCTTGCTCATCGGATCTAACTCTCTTCATCTCCCTATTCTTCCTTTTAAGTTTGGACTCTTCAATCGATTGAGCATATACCATAAGTCTAGAGATGTTCATGTCTTCATAGAGCATTGTTGTACGACATTCTTCCTCAACTAGGTCGGAAACACCCATCATATATCTACTCATCTCATCCCTTGGGTTAGACACCAAAGATGGAGCATACTTGGACAAAAGGGTAAATTCACAAGAATACTCTTGAACATTCATGTTACCTTACCTAAGATTGATAAACTCCTCCACCTTAGTTTCCCTCTTCTCATGGGGAAAAAACCTACCAAGGAATGCTTGCTTGTACACTTCCCAATCTATAGGCCCCGCTCCTACCGGCCTATTACTTTTCCATTGAGTGAACCAAACTTGGGCAACATCCTTCAATTGATAAGCGGCTAGTTCTGCTTTTTCTATAGAAGTCACCCCCATAGCATTAACTACCGTATACACCTCATCCAAAAATTCTTGGGGATTTTCTCCCACCTTGGAACCAAGAAACACCAGAGGATTCATCCTCACAAATTCCCTTAACCTAGAAGCCATAGTGCTCACAATAGGGTTCATATGAGTCTCAACACCCCTATTAGCTTGGGCCGTCATAGCTTGGGCTTGAGTAGTTACAGCTTGAGCCATCATCAAAAGAGCCGACCTAATTTCCTCATTTGTCATAGCTGGAGGATCAATAGGAACTTGGTTGCCTTGAGGAACTTCGGGACCTTGGGGAGGAATTCCCTCATTGACATTTTCCTCTTCCATTCTTCTTACGTACGCCCTTCTTGTATTCATATCCTATAACCACAAGAAAAGGGTTAAGAAAAGGACATTCATAGAGTCAAAACTCTAAGGCACGAATAAAGAGTAATGAAAGAAGTGAAGTTTCCTAACGTCTTATAGCCTCTCATTCATAAATGTGTCGCGATTCACACTCATGAACAAGACTACTCGACGTGGCTTGTGAGACATCAATCCTAAAAATCATCCCAAAACCTTGTGCTCTGATACCATGATTGTCACGACCTGAGCCTACACCCCGGACGTGACACGGCATACAAGACTCCACAGAACCTCATACAAGCCTCATAGCATTCATAACATAAGACATATGAAATAGTGTGGAATTTAAAACTTTTCTTTAAATCCATACAATCGAAATATCATTTAAAACAGCAGAAGTCTACTAGTCTCACATGGCCATCTAAAAACATCTTGAGTCAAAACTAGGGTCACAGCCCTTACAATAGAAAGTCTAATAAATATGTAGTACAATGAAGATATGAAATGACAATAAAGCACTTGTCCTTGGATCTATGAGGACATACTACAAACTTGATGAATAGTCAACTCAAGCTTGAACTTAGGAGAAATCAACTCAATTGCCAGAACCTACACTTGTAGAAAAATATAAGAAATATGGGTTAGCACACAAAAATGTACTAAGTATGATAGCCATGCAAAAACCATGCTTAAAAAGGACATTTTGGTTAAAACCATGCATTATGCCAATTTCTTTAGAAACATCATGAACATTAGTATAAGAGGCATAACATATAAGTATAATCATCATATAAGTCGTTACATCGCATTAGAACATTCACCTTAAGTAACCCTAAGCTATACTTGTGCAATGTAAGAATAGCATCCCATATTACTATTCCTACTAAGTACTACTTTGAGGCCACTTTAGATGAACTTACCATTCTTCGTAAGTCATCTTTAATAAATACGCATGCATAAGGAACACATACATTTCATAAGTCATGGCAAGGAAAGTAACTCATAATATAATCCAAGTAAAGCATTCTTCATTTCATTAAGCCTTTAAGTCAACATTCTCATTAGCTTCATTAAGAGCACATTCATTCATTTGAAATTAAGACATTGGAGAATCACATTATAGCCCTCTCAAAGCCTACTCGTGCAATACATGAATGACATCCCATACAACCACCCACACTTCATAGAACTTCTCAAGTAACCATAACACGTATCTCACATGATGGGAATAAGCATTAACCGACATAGACCATGAGACCAAACCATGGAATCCGGTGTCATACCCCCCACACCGTAAATAGGTGGTCTACTTGCCTAAGGTAGGAACGGTAACATTTTAGCTTAGGTGGATCCACTAGCTAATATCCTATGTGGCCACATAGTTATGGGATAAGAAAGATGTTCATTGAAACCCGGCCTAACGTAGGGAGAGCTTCCATATTACCATATCCACTCGGTACTTAGCCTCCATTCCCATAGAGTAGTTCATTTTCATTAACAATATTATACTTAAGAGGGCTACCACCATTAGGTCTACCGACTCAAGATACATTTACACATGAAAGGGCCACCACCATTAGGTCTACCGATTCAAGGTACATTATGAGGATAGATCATTGAATCCTTAAGAAGGGCCACCACCATTAGGTCTACCAATTCAAGGTTCATTAATCAACATTACTTTCATTCACATAAGAAGGGGATGTCTAAGCCTACCAATTCAAGATGTAACATTCCATTGAAGAAACCTTTCACATATATCATCATTATTCATGAGTGTTAAATTGAGAATAACATTTTCAATGATAACACAATTGCATTCTAGACATGATCACATTACTTTTATTAAAATCACAAGCACATACATAACATCATAATCATACATCAATCCTGCATACTTTTCCCTTCAACGCCATGAATCACAGTTCACCAACACACCTTGAATACTACAATTTAGGCATGAATAATGACATAATTCAATAAACTAAATCAATATAGACTAAATATCTTCACATGCTTCCATAATAAATCAATCCCAAATCACAATTCACAATTTAGTATTTTGGGGGAATCATGGGTTCATAGGGAAATTCCATCTTAAAACAACATTAATTCATGAATTCAATCACAATTTATCATAATTCAACCTTTGAAAATGTTTAGAAATTGAACCCATGACTAAGAGTGAAAACCCTAACTTTTGGGGGATTTTAGAAACTTTGAAATCATCTTTTGAAGGGGCTCCTTGGATGGAAACTAACCAAGGATGAAAACTACCATACCTTAATGGAGCTTTCCTCTAGATTTGAGAAGAAACACATTGGTTCTTCAAGACCTAACCTCCACTTCTTCTTCTTCTTCTTCTTCTTCTTTGGGAACTTCTAGAGAGAAATTTTGGAGAAGATGAACTATTTGGGGTGTTTGGGAATAATGAAGTAATAAAGGTATTTAAAGACTTAAAATCATTTATATACATGGATTAAAACAACTAAAATCGACCCCATAAAATAACTAATTAAATAGGAAATTACCAATTGAACCTCGACTAGGCAGCCCACTCCCAGGCACCACGAGAGGGTTTCACGAGTCATGGTCCAGCCCGTAGTCCTTGGGCAGTGGCTATGGCTTGGGGGTCTTGGCCAAATTAAATTGGAGGCATGACCACGAGGCCTCCCACGATCCGTGGTCAAGACCACGAGTGGTGGTGAAGGTCGTGGTCTTGAGGCAGTGCCTAGGCTTCAAAGACTTGCCTCCATGCGCCTAAGGGGTCTTCACGAACACCCTTCACGACTCATCTAGGGAACCACGTCTCGTGGTGGTGCCCGTGGTCCCTTGACCAGTAGGTCCCTCAATCTCACACATCCCCCAAGAGGCTAAGGCAACCCCACGAGCCTTCCCATGGCCTGTGGTCGTGACCACAAGCTGTGAAGTGGCTCGTGAAGGGAAGCCTTGGCTTGGCACCTTTTTGGGGCACACTGCCTCACCAATCACGGGTGGCACCACGACTCGTGGTGGTCACCTCGGGTTGTGAAGACCCTCGTGGTAATGGTTGGCAGTGGCTAGGCTAGTTTTAGGCAGCCTTGGCCCCCTAGCCATGGCCTTCACCCAAAACCTTTGGCCCTTGCCCTTAACCCTTGACGTTAGCCCTCACATTTAGGCTCTAGTTCAACTTACTCATTTCCGAGGTGTTACAATATCTAAGGTTTTAGAAACCCTGGGTCTAAGCAAGATATAGAAATCAAGAATCTGACTGAATTCTCTGGACCTAGTGGATGAAAGGAATCCACTAGTGAAATCTCACATACCTGGTGACGAAATTCATGGAGAAATCTTTCAATTTTGGGGCTGGAACTGAAGAAAACTTGCTACGTTCTTGGAAGGGTTTTGAGTTGTCTCTTTCTCCTCTTTCGATCGAAGCTTGGTGAATTCTAGAGAATAATAGTTTAGGGTAAAATATGACTAGAATAATAGGCTAAAACTGACCAAAACGAAGTAGTTTAGGGATAAAATAATAAGGAAAAGACCCAACTAGCCCATCGACAGATCTGACTGACGAGCCGTAAGTCGAATGATGGTCCATCATATCAGTCGTCGTTTGGCTGTCAGAGGGCTAAAATATGGGTTCTGAAACTAAGAGTCGACTGGCCCATTGACGGAGCTGACTGACGGGCCGTAAGTCGACTGACGGTCCATCATGTCAGTCATCGTTTGGCTGTCAGAGGGGTAAAATCTGGGGTCTGAAACTAAAAGTTGACTGACCTATTGACGGAGCTGACTGACGGGCCTGTAAGTCGACTGACGGGCCGTAGGTGGCCTCCGTCGGTGGCACCTGCAACTTGTGATAATTTGGAATTTTTCGTTTCTCGAATCTAGGGTGTTACAATATCTCCCCTTTGGGAACATTCGTCCTTGAATGAAGACTAAACTAGCTGGGTATGGAGGGAAGGAGCTACAATCCCTACCACTAAGTACCAGAAATTTATATCTGACTGAACTGAGTTCAAAGAACATGAAAATAGGCTGAAAATGCAAGAACAACTAAAGGAACAAGGTATTAAGACTGAATTTACGCACGAGTAAACTGAGGGACTAGAGAGGAAACTATTATCTCAAGATGAAACAGAATCGGAAGGAAAGAGATTAGGATACTTGAGTTTGTCAAATCTCATCACCCCCTTCATAGGTGATACTTTCAACAAAACCCAATCATCTGTCTCAAACTCTAAGTTCCTTGTCCTTCCATTTGCATAGGACTTCTGTCTTAAGTCTATTTTTGATGAACTGAACTTTTTCCATAACATCATGAATCGAATCTAGCCCTAATCAAGGTTGTTTCACCTACTCATTGATTAACGTTTCAAGGACACTTCTTTCAATTCTAAGCGTCAACGATCGTTAATCAGTATATAACCCAACTAAATGAGTTGGGGTCAAATCCCACAGGGAGTGGTACATGTTTAAGATTCAAGAGTAAAGTGTGAATATGTTCACATCAGCCATATGAATAGACATTTACGCATAAAAACATAATGTAAATCAAGGGGTGACACGAATGTCAAATAAGGGGGTTTTGGTTTTAACTATCAGCTAAAATAACAACAAATAATACGAAGATGACAATAATGAGACGGGTTCTTGGGATGTGATTCGATTATAGGCTAAGGTAGACAAATGGGTAATTGCAATTCTTAGAAAATAACTGTAAATCAGTGAATAAGCTAGACTATAGAGGAGGTAAATTTTCTCTCGAACAATTTACCCTGAATCAAGTTGATTTCTCTCGAACATCAACAAGCATGCAAAATAAGAACAACTTACGCTTTAGTCCATTCACTCTCTCGAGCTGAATGTGTGGAAAAGGGTTTAGGATTCACTCTCTCGAGCTGAACCCATGACAACCCAATACCCACAGACCATTAATTCAGTAATCTTAGTTTTAAAACCTCTATCTCGAGCAAGCCAAAAACACGAAGGTAGAACTGCATTTGCAACTACAATTCTTTAAATTAAACCACAATTACTGATTGAAATCACTTCTAAACAACATTTAAACTAACAATTAACAATACCCACAGGCTAAATCAACCTATAATCACATAATCACACCCCAAGAATTGGGGTTTTAGCTAGACATCATAAAAAAATAGAAATCGCTACCAAATTGTGTTTCCATCAACTGGGTAAGATTAATTTCGTCTTTACAATGGTCCAAATTGAAGAATCTCAAAGACCCACTTCCAATTTCACAAAAATAGAAAACTTCAATTCTTCAAAGATAAGGGAAAACTTGTCTCCAAACTCAGAGTTCAAACTATTCAAAAGATGATACTTCTAAAAATGATAAAAAGCTCTTAACTTAATGTTTGAAAATGTATTTATAGTCAACAAAAATATGCTGCGAATGGCCATTTGGCGCAATAAGTCAGGCTTGCCGATCAACTAGTTGATCCACCCTTTGGCCCATTTCATTGCCTTCTTGCCTTGGCCTTCAGCATCCTCTAGGTCTGTAACTTTGGGTGATTTGACTCTGCATTGCGGAATCACTTGGTGATTTGCCGACTACTTCTTTCTCTCACCAACTTGATTTTCTCCTTCAAGGCTTGGCACACTAGAACTTTAGGCGGTCAATTGGCCACTCGGCGACTCGCCAAATGGACTTGGCGATCACCAGGCTCTCGTTTCTTCCTTCTTTCAGCTCGCTTCGTTCCTTTTTGCAAATTAGTGTCCTTGCTTTGCTCCTCAATCCAAATACCTGGAAATCAAGGATTTTACATCAGTTATGGGCACAAAATAGGCATTTGAGGACACTAAATCTATCTAGATAAATCTCGGACTCATCAACACCCCCAACTTAAACTTTTGCTTGTCCTCAAGTAAAACTCAAGTTCAGCAGTTCAAAATGGATGTCTCAAACAGTGCTACACAAGATTCAATCATGAATGCACACAACAAGACTCAACTTACTTATGCAAGGATCAATTGTGCACTCAAAGATTCAAGTTGTGACTCACCATTATCAAAGATTCTCAAGTTCACAATACTTGCTTCAAATGCAAGTTCAAGCTCAACAAAGGTACTCAAATGCCCTCACACAAAGATGATTCCATATTCACACACAATTTGTTTAACAATTTATAGCTCCGTAATCACAACAACTGTCACACTCACAAAGATGAACACATGCATGACTTCACCCATAGGCTTGCCCTTATTTTCCAATCAACATTTGCTTCAGTTCACTCAAGATCAAAAAGGTCTTTTCAAGGCTTGTAACGGAGTTGAGTGTAAAGGTATGGTCATTTAGGCTCAGTGGTGGTTGTCCTCATGAAATGTGGTGTGAACAACACTTCCTTTCCTTTTCTTCTTCATTCTCATTCATGCTCAAAAGTCACCCCATTATTCACTTTCCATGGAATACTGGACACCCCATTTGTTTTGCAACTTTCACAACTTTATTCCACAACTTTTTCTTTTTTTTCTTTTTTTTTCTTTTCTTTTTCTATCTCTTTTTTTTGTATGGAGGGGTTCCTTCTTTCTCAAAACCATTAGTCAAGGGGGACTTGTTTTTACACTTCTTGATTTACCTTCTCTTTTCACCACACCCCCAACTTAGTCTTTTGGCCTAGGTTGGCTATTCAAACAAACCACATCTCATGAGGATTAAGGGTGAAAGGATAAAGAAAGGTTGCAATTTCATCAAGTTTCTTCCAAGAAAAGGGTAAGGCTCAAAGGGTGTTCAAGCAAAGATCACATACTCACAAGGTAGACCACAAAAGAGGTATAATGTCAAATTGTTTCACTCTTTAAAATTGTTGCCTAAGATCATTTTAAGAGCTCACATCACTTGGTCAACCGGACCAACAGGGAAAATTCTAGGTGTCCTCACACATGGTTCACGGGAAGCTCATCACACAAGGCATTGACACCAATGTCAAACAAGACTCCACACTTTCGCTAGTGTGCAATGTTCATCACAAGAGACTCAATTCGATAATCAGCTACGCACAAGGAAATGCAAACAGTTCACATATTGCCTATGCAACTTCATTGGCCTCATCGTAGCCGCACATTCATGTTTGTTCGATTGAGAGCACTATTCAAGTCATCGGTATTGATCATAACCGATACTCAAATTTGCACAAGAACAGCCACATTCAAACGCAATAAAAAAGGGTGGCAAATTTTTTTGAAGGGTCCAAAAACCATTTTCAATTAAAACAATGAGCCACAAGCTCAAATATCCACAACATAGTGCCAACACACAATATATAATACAAAACCCAATATATACACAACAGTCATAATCACAAAAAGAAGGTATGGAAATACCTCACCCCACCACAAACAAAAAGCTATTTGTCCTCAAATGCAATAAAAAGATCCAAAAATTAATAAAAGAAGACAAAGAGGGAGGTAAAGAGGGGTTCTGTCTACACAGTCGCTCCATTTGTCGGGGAATCAATGCCCAGTGTAACACTCTAAACTTGGGCATTAATGCCCGGGGTCACATCAACTGTACCAGATCCACTAGGGGCAGCCAAAGGTATGTCTGCCAAAGATGTCTACCCAGCTGAATCTACCATGGCCTCCTCAGTCTACGTGAGACCCTCGTAAGAAACCTTCTCAACAACCCCAGGCATCTCCTCATTCGTCTCAGTCTCAAACTCGGGATCATCTACCTCCTCAACTCAAATATCATCTCCGGTGGTAGCCGGAGACATATCTGGCTCAACTGGCACATCTGGGATCTCCACTGTCCCAAAAATCATCGACATGTTGGTGGACTTCAGCTGGTCCACATCTCTCATCAGCGCAACAATAGCGGCCTTTAGGGCCGCCACCTCCTCAATGGACCCTTGTCCATGCTTGCACACCACTATCCTTGCCGCAAGGGCATAAATATCTACACTCAAGGGTGTCACAGCATCGACGAGGGTCCTCTTGATCATGCCAGGGATGGTGGCCTCAAGTGTGGCAGCACGTCGATTAGCAGAATGGGCTAGCTGCCCCATCCGTAGTAATGCAGCCTGAGTGAGTGGGGGGTGTGAGGCAGCATCACTAGATCTAGGAAGCAAGGGAGCAGTAGAGGTACTAGGCGTCGTAGAAGGGGTAGTGCTAGGTATACCTGAAGGCCCATGGGACGGAGTAGGCAAAGGTGCCTCTGCAGGAAATGCATCTATATCCACAACTGGGGAAGAGTCCATCGGGGCTGCCTTCTTCTTATCTGCCTCATCCTTCAAGTACTCCGCCTCAATCCTCCAAATGTCAGTAGAAGATGTGGGAATCACTTCCACATCCTTCTTCTCATCTCTAGGCACCCGAGCCTATCTGCACAGCTCAGTAATCAACACCGGGAATGGAAGGGAGATATGTCGCTGCTTGGCCCTCATAATCATCTCCTTTGCAATAATCATCCCCAGGTTCAGCTGTGTCTCATTAATGATGCAACCAAGACAGGCTGCTTTGGCGTGGAGGAGAATCGACTCGTTTTGGGATGGCATGATAGTACTATTGATGAAGCCAAACCAGAATCGTGCTGCTATGTTTAGATCTTTTTTCTCAATGGGTGATCCAACCTCAAGTCACTTGGGAGTACCATCTGATATCAGAGGAGCCAACCACTTCTTCATGTTTTCCTGCATTTTTGTCCTAATCATGTGCTGATAGTCATTGTCAATATCATTTGAGCACCCCAGGACTACATTGATAGCATCACTATCACACTTCACCTTCTTACCCCTGATGACCACATAGTCAACTGGCTTAAATTTGGTTGTCAACTTTTTTCCTTGTGGCACCAGGGAACTGTAGGCACTGTAGAATTCTCTGACCCAATTTGGAATGTATGGGCCACGGGGCTTAGTGAATAGCTGAAATTTGTGTGACCTTAGGCAGCTCATGATCTTCGGATACATGTCTATGATGCCATCAGTCGATAGTTGCTTCTCCTTTATAATGGTCCTTAGCCCCTCTGTCTTCAGTCTGTTCATAGACTGTGGGGGAGGACCATGTACCGGGGGTGCTAGGACCACAGCCTATGCTGGAGCAGGAGGAGTAGTGGTGGCCTGGGGAGTCTTGATCCTAGATGGATCATTCATCCTCTTGGATCGTAGCTCTACTCTCTGGGTAGTTAGTAGCTTATCTTCATGCTTAGAAGTTGCAGCCTGATGCTCCTGATGCTCACTCTTACTCTCAGACGTGGTGAGGTGAGTGGCATAGATGTCGTCACTGTCGAAGCTGGCCTCCGGTGATGCAGGTGTAGGAGCCTTGCCTTTTCCCTTTCCTTTCCCACCTGTGATGGGAAGTTTTGGCAACCTTAGCCTTGTATGCAGTTGCATCCTCATTGATCTTCATTCCATTGGCCCTCTTGCGGGGCGGTATGTCTCTACCAGCCACTTTTGGTTTAGCCATATCTGCAAACACATTATAGAAAGTGAGAAACAGTTCAAACAAATGTGCAGAAAAACTGTTGCAGATAGACTCGCCCAACCGGTCGGCGAGTCGCCAAATCACTTTGGAGAGTCAGATCGGGCTCGCCAAAAGGATTGGCTCCTAATTTTCTCAGACAAATGGCATGTCGGCGATGGGAAGGGTGTTTTATCGAATCATCGACAGCATTCGGTGAGCAAGGACTAGCTCGCCGAAATTTACACAGCATTTTAGGGGTTAGGGGCGCGCATAAAGGGCAATCAAGAAAGACAATCAATGAGTCGCCGAGTGCACCCGGTGAACTAAGGCTTCTCACCTAAAGTTACATAACCAAAACTCAAATTTAGCATGAAATTAAAGGCGATCAAGGGAGATTCAGTGAACCTCCGAGTGGTTCGGCGAGGTCGACCCAGCTTGCCAAACTGCCCTATGTGCCTACTTTCAACCCAACTTCCAAAATTCAACACCGCAACCCCTGAAAACAAAATCAAAACATGCACTCATTCAATTAGGCTTAAACCCATTACACCCATGCCCCCGGGATACTCAAATTTCTCCTGGTTTGGCCAAATTTGGCCATTTGATGACTTTTTCCCTTAAGAATGACGTCAACTGCTCCATCATTGGGAAAAGCACATCATTTGGCACAAATGCGGGTTACTTAGACTTCACTCGACTAGACCCAACAACAACATAACACAACACAACCCAATAATTTAGACCAATTATAAGCACAAAATCTCGAGAATTAATCAATTTAGGCAAGATGTTCAAATTAAAACAGGCACACAAGCACACATTTACGATTCAGAGAGGCCTAAACCACATCACTAAGATACAAACAATTGCAAATGAGTAAAAATTACTAATTATAAGTTCGGAGTTCAAAAAACCAACCTTTAATGCCGAATATAAACTTTGAAAAGCTAGGCGGCAAATAAATCCAACTTCAAACACACAATTGATGACTAGGAATTGGTAAATATACAAAAATATAGGAAAATCTAATGCGGGTGTGAGTTTGGAAAGTTCAAAAGTGAGGGAATGTGAAAGATTTTGAACTTTTGGCCTTTAAATTCGTCCAGTTCTTGCCCATTCGGCGACATTAGTTTTGTTCGCTGACCCACTCGATAACTCGCCGAGTGGGTACTTACCTCGCTGAGTTTTACAGGACCTCCAGTTAATGTGGGGGTCCAAACGACGGATTAAGTCGCGATCGCCGAGCCGTTCGGTGACACGCCGATTTGCTACTGGGCTCACCGAGTTTTACAAACTCCAATTTCAAAATTCCTTGAGTCCAACGACGATCCAAGTCGGGATCACCGACCTCTTCGACGAGTAGTTGACTGGATTTTTTTCTTGCCAACCTGCACTTTTCGAACACATTCTACAGTTCTACCTGCAAAATCAACACACGATTATTTCTAAAACAAAAAAAAAGCAATAAAACTTGGGTTGCCTCCCAAGGAGCGCCTTAGTTAATGTCGTGGCACGACGTAATTCCCCACTCAATTTGGATTTGTGGGGTAGAGACGAGACAACACATGACCCATTTGAGTCTCCAGTAACTGAATAGACATGGAATGAGAGGTAGTCATGTGATTCAGCAGTGAGACATTCTCTTTTATCTCATTCAACACTCTGTCGTGTTCTTCGACTTTGTAGAGAATGAGTGAGAGTGTCTTTTTTACTTGTCCACCCTTGCACTCCTTGGGGTTTATACGCTCATGAGGGGGAATGTACCACTCTTTCTTTTTGTATGGTACCTCTAATTCCATAATCTGTTTGACCACGACATCTAGTTGAGTCAATAGTGTGGCCAAAATCTGGTCCTTCTCAGTCTCTTTATTGGTCTTGGCCATATGATCAAGGAGTTGTGTTGCTATTGCATAGGGTAGTCGTGTGAGACCACCTGGGGAAATTTGGTCAACCATTCCTCTGTTCTCCGGACCAAGACCTCTGTAGAAGCAGTCCAATAGCATTTTATCTGAGATTCCATGAGCTGGGCATTTCAGCAATAGTGACTTAAATCTCAGCCACAACTCATGGATTGACTCACCCTCCAATTGCCTAAAACTTAGGATGTTATCCCTAAGAATCATCATTCTCAAATGAAGGTGGTCCATTTGGTTACCATTGCAACTAGATTCAACTATAACTAACAAGAACAAAATTCAACTTAACTAAAGAATCTTAACCAACACCACTCCCCGGAAGCGGCGCCATTTTGATTAAATATTTTAAGGACACTTCTTCCAATTCTAAGCGTCAACGATCATTAGTCAGTATATAACCCAACTAAATAAGTTGGGGTCGAATCCCATAGGGAGTGGTACATGTTTAAGATTCAAGAGTAAAGTGTGAATATGTTCATATCATCTATAGGAATAAACATTTACGCATAAAAACATAATGTAAATCAGGGGGTGACACGAATGTCAAATAAGGGGGTTTTGGTTTTAACTATCAGCTACAACAACAACAAATAATACGAAGATGACAATAATGAGACGAGTTCTTGGGATGTGATTCGATTATAGGCTAAGGTAGACAAATGGGTAATTGCAATTCTTAGAAAATAGTTGTAAATCAGTGAATTAGCTAGACTATAGAGGAGGTAAATTTTCTCTCAAACAATTTACCCCGAATAAATTTGACTTCTCTCGAACATCAACAAGCATGCAAAATAGGAACAACCTACGCTTTAGTCCATTCAATCTCTCAAGCTGAATGTGTGGAAAAGGGTTTAGGATTCACTCTCTCGAGCTGAACCCATGACAACCCAATACGCAAAGACCATCAATTCAGTAATCTTTGGTTTAAAACATCTCTCTCGAGCAAGCCAAAAACACGACGGTAGAACTGGATTTGCAACTGCAATTCTTTAAATTGAATCACAATTACTGATTGAAATCACTTCTAAACAGCATTTAAACTAACAATTAGCAATACCCACAAGCTAAATCACCCCATAATCACATAATCACACCCCAAAAATTAGGGTTTCAGCTAGACATCATCAAAAGATAGAAATCGTTACCAAATTGTGTTTCCATCAACTGGGTAAGATTAATTTCATCTTTACAACGGTCTGAATTGAAGAATATCAAAGACCCACTTTAATTTCTCAAAAATGGAAAACTTCAATTCTTCAAAGCTAAGGAAAAACTTGTCTCCAAACTCAGAGTTCAAACTATTCAAAAGATGATACTTCTAAAAATGATAAAAATATCTTTACTTAATGTTTGAAAATGTATTTATAGTCGTCAAAAATATGCCAGGAAGGGCCATTCGGCGCAGTAGATCGGGCTCACCGATCAACTCGACGATCCGCCCTTTGGCCCATTTCATCGCCTTCTTGCCTTGGCCTTCAGCATCCTCTAGGTCTGTAACTTTGGGCGATCTTACCCTGCATCGCGGAATCACTTGGAGATTCGCCGACTGCTCCTTTCTCTGGCCAACTTGATTTTCTCCTTCAAGGCTTGGCACACTAGAACTTTAGGCGGTCATCTAGTCACTCGGCGACTCGCCAAATGGACTTGGCGATCACCAGGCTGTAACTTCTTCCTTCTTTCAGCTCGCTTCATTCCTTTTTTGCAAATTAGTGTCCTTGCTTTGCTCCTCAATCCAAATACCTAGAAATCAAGGATTTTACATCAGTTATGGGAACAAAATAGGCATTTGAGGACACTAAATCTATCCAAATAAAGCCCTAAATGAGTCCAAATCTTGGACTCATCACTCATCCACCTTAGGAACACATAGTGACAATCTCCCCCTTGGGAGAAAACTTATACTTTCTGTTGATGAACTGCACCTTCCAACTGGAATAATATAGGATCACTGTCCTGTTTTTCCTTACCCTCTGCTACCAATGAAGGTTTTGATCTATTCTGGACTATCACACCACCATGTGATTTGTCCGTAATACTAACCCCTAAGCGAGCAAGCTCATTAACATCTTTTGCTAACTCCTTCCCTTTTTCCTCAACATGTGCTACACCACCCTCTAGAGATCATCTTTTTTGCCTTAAGGAAAGAGATAATTCGACCTATAGGTACTGAGCTACTACCCTTCCATTCTAAGACTGGCTCGTTGGAAACTAAAATTGAACGATCCTAGTTCTATTAACTACTGAGGCATAAAAGGAATGTAACAAATACATGCCTAGAATGATATCAAAATCTATCATTTCTAACTCTGCAAGTTCTTTTGAGTTGCCTTTCTAAGAGACTGTGACATGGCAATTTTTGAATACCCGTCTAGCTATAACTAGGTCACCAACTAGAGTAGAGACTGAGAAGTGCACTTCACACCCATGAAAGAGACTCTAGTTAGTGCGGCTTTTAGACATCCTAGGACTCTTGAACCTAATGCTCTGATACCAAGTTTGTCACAAGTTGAGGCTATCCCTTAGATGTAAACACGGGACCTAGGATCACGAGTGACCCCAAGCTAACCCTGAGTTGGCATATCATAAGCAAACTAAACATATCTATGGAAAGATAACTAATGCGGAAGCTAAATCATGAAATAACTGAATGATGGGGAATACCCAATACTGTTCTGAATATATATAAAATTCTAATGGGCTGTTTGGTAGACTGTATAAGGATAATGCTAAATAGATTGTATTAGTAATAATTGCATTAGTAATTCATGTATTAGTTATGCTTGCATTAATTATACATAGATTATTTTAATGCATTGTTTGGTTTGATGCATTAAAAATAGTATGTATTGCATTAAAAAAAATTATTTACAAAGATACCCTCCACTTTTATGGTGAAAAAGATGTAAAAAAAGATTTTGAGGGACAATTGAGTCTTTTATCATTTTAATGCATGCATTAAAACCATTGCATTGCTAATACCTAGAAATCCATGGTATTAGCAATGCACACCTTAATACATAGCAGAGTGTATAACTAATGCAAGCATTAGTTATACATAGGTTGAAAAAGATTACCAAACAAGGTACTAGTAATACACAAAGCTAATACATGCATTAATTTTCCTAATACACTCTACCAAACGACCCCTAAGAGTTTAGTGACACTGAACAATCACTCAAAAACTAACGTTAAATCTAGACTATGTCTGTAAATGCCTCTAACTGACTAGAGTTGCTGGTACATGTCCCCAACTAACCCTAGAAAAATTGAAACTAAAATGAAAGACTAAATCTGAAAACATGTCTATTGTCCTCGAAGTATGAGGACTCACCACTGAAGCTACTGAATGTGGATCGGGAATCGATCTACGCATGATCTGGATGTTGAGAACCTGAACCTACATCATGAAAAGATGTAACACAGAGTATGCGTCAGTACTTGGAAGGTACTGAACATGCAAGATAGGATAAAAGTTGAACAAAACATATAAGCTGAACAAAGCATAATTGAGCAATGACATAATCTGAACATGATGGAAATTTTGAGATATACTGAAAAGAACTGAACTGAACGCAATGACGAAGTACATAGCATGCTGAGACTGAATACTGAAGTATAAATGAAAACTTGGTCAAATGCACTAGAGTCTGACTGTGGGAGTTACTATTAACCGACATAAAACCACGTGAGCTAAACGTGGAGTCTGATGTATACGCCCCATCGAGAGGACCCAATATACCTTGCCAAAGGTATAAAGGCATGATTGTTCGATGTATACACCCTATCGAGAGGACCCAATATACCTTGCCAGGTGTATAAAGGCATGAATGTCATGATAACTAAATTGGATGCCCGTAGAGTGGACTTATAAACTACCCCTAACTAAAAATTCGATTGGCCCATCGACGGAGCTGACTGACGTGTCGTAGGTTGACTAACAGTCCATCATGTCAGTCATTATTTTGTTGTTAGAGGGATGAAATCTAGGTTTTAAAACTAAGAGTCGACTGGCCCATCGACGGAGCTGACTGACGGTCTGTAAGTTGACTGACGGTTCATCCTGTCAGTCCTCGTTTGGCTATCAGAGGGCTGGAATCTGGGGTCTGAAACTAAAAGTCAACTACTCCATCGACAGAGCTGACTGACAGGCCATAAGTCGACTGACGGTCCGTAGGTGGCACCTGCAACTTCTAAAAATCTAGAATTTGTCCTTTCTCGAATCTAGGGTATTACAGTAAGAGTAGTGCGAAAAGGCTAGAATTAGACATGGGTGTGATTGGGTTACGTGTGTTTCCATTATTATTGGGCAATGCTACAGTGTGTCTATCTGAGCTTCCACATAAGGGAGCTGCAGAGGTGTTCTTGGAAAAATACTTCCCGTTGTCAAAAAAGTTGAAGCTTAAAGATAAACTCAACAAATCTGGGGTTCTACCTGAGGAGTTGATTAGTGATTCTTGGGACAGATTTACATTTTTCATGAGAAGTGTACTGATCCACTGAATTGATGTGAGTCACTCAAGGAGTACTTTTACAGAGGATTGGATGACATGGAAAAGTAGTATTAGACATTATTACTGGTGGATCGTATGGAGAGAACTCATGTCAACAAATTGCAGAAAACCTTGAAAAGATTTCCAAAAATAAAAAAACATGGAACACGAGAACTTCCGCTACAACAAAGAGATCTTTTTCAATACAAGCCACGCATGATCAAGCAAGTGAAGATATGTGTTAAGAGGTGGAACAGTTAAGAAAAAAGGTTGGATTGGTGTTGAAACATTTGGGTGGGGGTGTTGAGAAAGTTAATGCAATCAATTACCAGGATAGAGCACTACCACATAATAAGTATATTTAGGAAGAAGATGATAATTTTGTGAATGAGCAGACGAGGGGTTTTTGAACTAATGCTCAAGCATGCAATCAGGAAAATTGGCGTTAAGGTCAAAGAAATCAAGGTCAGAATCACAACAATTACAACGGTGAAGGGCATTATAATCTTGGTAATAATTACAACAGTAATGGATACAACAATAGAAATGATAAATAAAGGTCCATATGTTCCATCAGGGAATCGAGATAGAGGATCAAGTTTGAATCGCATTGAGGATATGATCTATAAGATGATGAAAAGGTTTGACTTGACAGATGATAATGTGAAAGCGATGCGTACTAGTTTATCAAGCATTGGGCAAATGGTAGATTCACATGCAGTGTCTATTAAATAGATTGAGAAGCAATTAAGTCAACTATCTTCGACCGAAAATCCACGCCAACAAAGAACACTTCCCAGAAATACTGTCCAAAATTCAAAGAATTATGGACAATACATGACAGTTACTACTCGAGGTGGAAAGAAGACTATTAGCCCTCCTATGCTGACTGGATTGTAAAGTGTGAAGGAACCTGATGAGGCTGAAGTTGAACAACCTAAATATCAAGTAGAGAGAAAGAAGAGGAAGTCACTCAAAAGATAACTCCAATGTATCGATCTCCTCATCTTTTTCCTCAAAGATTGGTCAAGAAAATTGAGGAAGGGAATTCATCTTGACGATGAAACAACTCTTAATAAACGATCCTTTGATTAAAGCATTAGAATAGTTGTGGGGATATGCTAAGTTTAGGAAAGATCTAGCGGAAAAAAAAGGGGTCGTCAATTTTGAAGGGGATGACAAGTTGCAACATTGTACTGCCATTGCTACTAGATCATTAGTGCAAAAGAAGGAGAATCATGGAGAATTTACCATCTCATGTACTATTGGAGCGTTACATTTTGCTACAACCCTATGTGACTTGGATGCATGCATTAATCTGATGCCACTATTTGTTTTTAAAAAGTTGGGCTTGGGAGCCCCCAAACTGACTACAATGAGTTTACTTATGGCTGATCGCACTGTAAAGGAACCAATTGAGGTTTTGCAAGATGTTCTAGTAAAATTTGAGGCATTCATATTTCCTACAGATTTTGTGATATTTGACTGCGAGGTTGACTTTAAAGTGCCCATCATCTTAGTGAGACTATTACTTGTTACTCGGCGTGATTTAGTTGTTATGAAAAGTGGAGAGATGAAATTCAGACTGAACAATGAAGAGGTAACATTCAATAGCTGCAAATCAATGAAGCATCAAAGTCATCTTAAGATGGTGTCCATAGTGAATTTGATTATTGAGGAGCAACCAAAAGTACCAATTGAGGAGAGATTAGGTGTTGGAGCACTAGCAGTTGTGATCATGAATTTTGATGGAGAGATTCTTGAGGAGTATGATGAGATGGTTGTTGCACTTAATTGTTTTGGAAATTTTTGGCGATACACCAAAGGAGCTAAGGCTTGGATCTGCTAATAGAGAGACTACCTGCAAAACCGTCTGTTGATGAGCCCCCAAAGTTGGAACTAAAATATCTCTCATCTCACTTGAGGTATGTGTTTTTCTATCCCAATCATCATTGCTGCTAATTTAAATGAAGGGCAAGTAGAGGCTTTGATATCAGTGTTGAAGAGATTTAAGAGAGCTATTGGATGGGCGATTGCTGGCATTATAGGTATTCTACCGGGTATATGTTCTCATAAAATCCAACTCATGCTTGATTGTAAATCGAGTATTGAGCACCATAGGAGACTAAATCCACCAATGCGAGAAGTTGTGAAGAAAGAGATTATCAAGTGGTTAGATGTTGGAGTAGTTTATATGATTGTTGACAATAATTGGTTGAGTCTAATTTAATGTGTGCCGAAGAAGAGAGGGATCATTGTGGTTCCTAATGCAAAGAATAAGCTTGTATCGATGAGGTTAGTTACTGATTGGAGAGTCTACATGGATTATCGCAAGTTGAATGCATGGACAATGAAAGACCACTTCCCAATGTCGTTGATGGACCAAATGTTAGATCGTCTTGATGGTAAGGGTTGGTACTATTTTCTGGATGGGTATTCTGGCTACAATTAGATCTTTATAAATCTGGAAGACCAAGATAAGACTACTTTCACTTGCCTATATGGAACATTTGCGTTTAAGAGGATGCTTTTCGGGTAGGGTAATGCGCCAGCAACTTTTCAGTGTTGCATGATGTCCATCTTCTCAGACATGATGGAAGATACTATTGAGGTATTTATAG
Organism: Solanum microdontum; assembly: GCA_036250385.1. Classification (NCBI taxonomy): domain Eukaryota; kingdom Viridiplantae; phylum Streptophyta; class Magnoliopsida; order Solanales; family Solanaceae; genus Solanum; species Solanum microdontum. The sequence continues at coordinate 4,082 of JAJONQ010000265.1, read as the reverse complement.
ATGATTTTTTTGTGGTAGGTGACTCGTTTGGTGATTGCTTGACTCATCTAAGTGATGTTCTGAAATGATGTGAAGAGTACAATCTTGTGCTAAATTTGGAGAAGTGTCACTTTGTGGTAAAAGAGGGCATAGTTATAGGTCATCAGATCTCTCACAAAGGCATTGAGATTGATAAAGCAAAAATAGAGGTGATTGAAATGTTGCCCCCACCTATTTTTGTGAAGGGTGTTACAAGCTTTCTTAGACATGCTGATTTTTGTCAGAGATTTATCAAAAGAAATTCCAAGATAGTGCACCCATTATGCAAGCTAGTTGAAAAGGAGATAAAGTTTGAGGTTGATGATTCTTGTCTGGAAGCGTTTGAAGGTTTGAAAGAGAAGTTGATTTCTGCACCAATCATTATTTCACCGGATTGGGGACAACCGTTCAAAGTTATGTGTGATGCGAGTGGGGTGGTACTTGGCGTAGTGTTAGGGCAAAGACGTGAGAAGATTATTCATACCATATTCTATGCGAGCAAATCCCTGAATGTTTCTCAAAAGATTTACACAATCACTGAACAAGAATTGCTTGTTCTAGTCTTCGCGTTCAAGAAATTTAGATTATTTGATTGGCATTAAAGTCATTGTGCACACTGACCATGCAGCTCTGAGGTATTATATGGCAAAGAAGGATGCAAAACCGAGACTAATCTGATGGGTCTTATTGTTGCGATAGTTTGATTTCGATGTGAAAGATAGAAAAGGAACATAAAATCAAGTTGTTGATCACTTGTACAGATTAGAAAAATAAGCAATGTAGAAGTTGGATGATGGCGTTGAGATAGATGATATGTTTCCAAACGAATAGGTTTTGGCTGCCTCATATGATCCTATCCCTTAGTTCACAGATTATGCTAACTATTTGGCGAGTGACATGGTACCTTCAGACTTTTCGTTTCATCAAAGGAGAAAAATCATGTCTGATGTGAAGAAGTTTTTCTAGAAGAGCCATATTTGTATCGTGTATGCACCGATGGGATTATTCGTCATTGTGTTTCTAAAGTTGAGATGATGAGTATATTAGAAGATTGTCATTCGTCTCATGTTGGTGGTCATCATACTAGTATCTCGACTGCTCATAAGATCTTGAAATGTGGATATTATTGGCCTACCAATCACCAAATTCTTATGATTTTGCCAAGTCTTGTGATTGTTGTCAAAGAGAGGGAGGTATTTCAAGGAAGCAAGAGCTCCCACTTACTCCTATTTTGGTGATTGAATTGTTCGATGTTTGGGGCCTTAACTTTATGGGTCCATTTGTGAGTTCAAATGGGATGAAGTTCATACTTGTAGCAGCTGAATATGTATCTAAATGGGTGGAAGTTGTTCTGCTTTCAAACAATGAAGGAAAGAGTGTCACTGCATGAAAAAGAATATCTTCTCAAGATTCGGTACACCAAGGGAAATTATTGGCGATGGAGGTTTACACTTTTGTAATAAGTTGTTCAAGGTGTTGCATGAAAAGTATGGTGTTCGGCATAATGTGGCAACTCCTTATCATTAGCAGTCTAGCAGGCAAGTCGAAGTGTCAAATAGAGAGATCAAGAAAATTCTTGTGAAGACTGTAAATGTGAACAAAACCGATTAGTCGAGAAAGCTTGATGATGCACTATGGGCATATCGTCCGCATTCAAAACTCTCATAGGTATGTCTTCTTACCAACTTGTGTTTGGGAATTCTTGTCACTTTCCTGTAGAGCTATAGCACAAAGCTATGTGGGCACTCAATAAGTTGAATTTAGATTGGGGTGTTACATCAAATCAGAAGTTGAATGAGATAAATAGACTTGATGAATTTCTCCTGAAAGCATATACAACCTTATATAAAGAAAAGATGAATAAGTACCATGATCAAAAGATTGAAAAGCGTGAGTTTGTTCCCGGTGATTTGGTTCTTCTCTTCAATTCAAGACTGTGCTTATTTCCTGGCAAACTCAAGCCCAAATGGACGGGACCATTTCGAGTAGTGCAATTGTTTTCACATGGAGCGGTTGAACATGAGAATGATGAGGGAACAAGGTTCAAGGTGAATGGTCAAAGGATAAAACTCTACATGGGACAATTGGAGGAAGTCATAGAGGTGATTGAATAATGGGATCTTGATGAAGTCTAATTAATCAAGGAGTCTACGTCGTGCCGCGACGTTAAATCAAACGCTTCTTAGGAGGCAACCTAAGATGTTTAGTTATTTTTGGAGTTTTTCCTTTGATTTTTTTCGTTTTTAGACTAGTATATGTTAGTTTAGGGTCCGTGTCAAAATAATGTCAAGATAAAAAGTAGAAGGATGGCCTAATGTTTGCTACAGGTGCAGGAAAAAAAAAGAAGTCTAGAAAATTTTGAAGTGCAGAGGATCCTACAGATGGGTCCTACAAGTTGTAGGAATTTCTACGGACCGTAGACCCTGTTCGTAGAACCTTGGTGAATAAAAATCATTAAGCAATCGTTATATGGGTTCCATCTACGAGTCATAGCTCAATCAAAGAACCATAGATGGTAGTCGTAGAATTTAAGTCTAAGTAGACCTGCAGCTTTAAGTCTACGAGTGCACAATATGAACCATAGAAATTCCTACTGTTCATAGTATGTACTCGTAAACTCCAGTTATGTTTCTAAATTTCGCTAAGTGTAGAGTCAAACTACGGAAGCCTTCTACGAATTGTAGGAAATGCTACGGTCCGTAGATAGGCTTACATTGAACCCTGTAACTAAAAAGACCCGACCCGCGACCCTTCATAATAAAAGCCTCCATTTCAAAATGTATTCCCCATTTCCCTATTCCTAAACCGTTTTAAACCATTACACCCTCCAAATTTCCAACACTTTCATCCTCCATCACACCACATTAAAATCCCACAACTCCATTATTTTCTTCTTTTTCTCCATTCTCCATTAAAAAATCCAAACTCTTCCGATATTTCTCACAAGGAATTAAGAGTCAGTGCGGTCAGGGTCAAGCAAATTTTGAGGCTTCAAAACTCTAACACTCACACAACTTCAAAATTGTTCTTAAATGTATAAAAGTCATAATTGTTGAATGAATTGAATTGGATTAAAACCTGACCTAGGGTTTACATGTTAGTTCAATTTTATTGAATATTAGAACAAATCCCAAAGGATGACGTTTAATTTTTGTGATGTTGATGATGATTATGAATGATAGAAAGCATGCTTAGATTGGGTTGTTAAAATTTAGGAGTATAATCATTGTGGGTGAAATAAAAATGATGATCTAGGTACTTGATACCTACGAGGTTCTTCTAAGGACCATAGAAATTTCTATGATTTGTAGCTTCCCCTCGTAGACAAAACCTTAAGGGTTAGTGTTGCACATTTCAAACTAAGACTTGTACAACTTCTATCTACGGGTCGTAGGATCTTCAATGGACCATAGATAGGACTCGTACAAGCACTTACATGCTTAAAAACAAAAGATGGAGACTATGGAGCATGTCTACAATCCATAGAAATTTCTACGACTCGTAGATCAGTTTCGTACTCCTAAAAGGCACAAACCAATAGCCTAAGTTAGGAACTACGGGTTGACCTATGGTTCGTAGAAAATTCGATGGACCATACTAGCAAACTGTAGTTCCAACTTTAGAAACTTAAAAGATTGGTTTCCTTTCTTACGCTTGGGTCCTACGGTCTGTAGAAACCCAACCGTAGGACCAAAAAAAGTGTGATTCCTGCTGTCACGACCCAAGCCTAGGGCCTAGACGTGACATGGCGAATGAGGAACCCGAAGGAACCCCAAACAAGCCTCTCAAACTTGTCATCACACTTCATCGGTCGCGGAAGTACATTCAACATTAATTAACGGGAAATAGGGACTAAGGGCAAACCATTTCAAAATGACATCATAGAACAAGGGTCAAGCTCATTTACAAAATACTTGTCCAACGCACACCTCTACATACATAGATGGGACGGGGGCCATGACATACTACCGGCTCCCCTCATAGTCAAAATACAATTGCAAGTTAAAGTCTCAAAACATAGGAGTAGGAAACATAACATAGCCCTCGAATCATTGAGGACTCAC
>JAJONQ010000264.1:0-65325 GCA_036250385.1 Solanum microdontum | reverse complement strand
TCTCCGTGACAAAACCAGTTATTATATGATGGCATAATACCATTAACAACAAGTTGATCATAAGTTGTTGCTCGATTTACTTGATGAATAAGTACACATTTGATACAAGGACATGGAATTTTCTCTCCTGCTTGTTTTTAAGAAAATGCATGATTTAAAAAATATTCTACTCCATCCAAGTATTCTTTACTAAGTTTATCAAAAGACATCCATCTTTTATTTCTAGAATTGTTCATGGCGTTCAAGAAATGATTTTATTTTCTGCAATTCTTGTAGGAGCTGAAAATACGTTAGTAAAAAAAGATAAAATTAATCAAAAATATATTTCAGATAAAATATCCATCCTATTAGTACATAGGGTGCAATACAAGAGATGGTAATCAACATGTTCGGTATCATTCAATGAAGTCCTAAAGGGAATCAATGCCTTCAGTTGTAATGAGATCAATCATTGTTACAACTCTTGTTTGATATTTAGTTAATCTAACTAGGAAACAAATAATTTCAAAAAGTATAGAAATTAATGGTGGTACAAATCAAACATTAAACAACCAATTATTAAAGATGCTCGCATGAATGTTTCACATTTAAATAAACTGATTTATATTTAATGTTTTTGTCCAACAAAATAAACAAATTATACAACCACACACCTAGTAAAAAAAAAAAAAAAGGACCACAAGAAAGTTTCTGATTGTCTTTTAATCTAAGATGGTTAAAATGATTTGTAGCACCCACTGAAAAAGAATTTTGAGTTCAACAACTTGTCCAGCAGCTTGTCCAAGGGAATTGTGTGTCCAATTGCTTGTCAGATTTGCAAAGAACAGATCCGTGAAGTAGTAAAGATGAAACCATCAGTTGTTAAGGTCTTTTGTTAATCCGGATTGATATATTCCTAATATGCATAAACTCCTAAGTGTATTTAGGTCCATCTAATCTAATGTGCAGTGATTCCTAATTGTATGCAAAACCTATTTTGTTGTCGAAATTTTCAAAAATTCTTAGGTATAGAAGCTGATGAGTGTTAAATGTAGTGAGAATAGTAATTAGAGCTCTATCGTTGTATGTTTCATGTTTAAATTAATTGATAATATGAGAAGGTAAAAATTATTTGTTGCACGTTCTGAAAAGTAATTGCGAGTTCAACAAACTCTCCAGCAACCTGTCTAAGCAACTTGTCCAAGGCAATTGCAAGTGAAGTGGGAAGAGAAACTTGTTGAAGCCAAAGAAAAATTGAAGAAGATAAATAGGAACTATGCATGCCAAACAGTAATGATATTGTTTAATGATGTTGTTTATGATACGCTGTCATGAAGTTTCTACAATTACTAGAGAAATAGGAACTATGCATGCCAGACATCAAACACAACCAGCAACATTCAGCTAATAGTTCAGTAAACTTATAAGCAAGAGGGACTTTAAATCACGCCTTTAGCAGTCCACTAAGATTTCAGAATTCACTCTACCTAGAAGTAAAGAGATTCTCCTGTAGATCACTTCCTCTAACAGAACGTGAGGCGATTACATAGACTCCAATTATCAAAGCCATCTGCACTGAGAAGCAGATGACAAAAATTTGCTGACAGGAAGACTGAAGGACTTTACTTGTTCACACAGACCTTAACGTGATTTAACTGAATTACTTTCTCGGGCTGAATCTTACAAGATGACACTAATCCCATTCTTCTTCTTCTTAAGGTAAAACACAGAGAATATATCCACCATAAAGTGATGTCACTACTACTTCAAGGCTTAGTAAGATAGTAATGCTGAAACTATATGTCGTTACAACTCTTGCTCAAGCTTTATTCGATATAAATGGGCTGCAACTAATTTCTAAAAGCAGAGGGGCTACAGGTGCTGTTTTAATGTTCTTCAAGTACAAAAGTAACTTAGGAATTCAGAGGAAACAATCTTAAATGTCAAACATGAAGGCCAAAATAAAAACCAAACATAATCAAAGCATCTACAAATTCGATAATTCACATAAAAACATCTGAAATCGTCAAAGTCCAAGGTAGTGATAATAAATCATTACCTACAGCTATATCATGTTTATAGTTGAGAGACATCCTTAAAATCTAATTGCTAAATAGTGATTTGCTATAGTTCAAGATATATAAATATTGGCTTCGGCATTACAATGGATCATTAACCTAAAGATACATAATAAAACGAACTAATTGAACAGTTCACATCTACATAAAATAAGATTCATATGACTGATGTTTTCAATACTTTATAATCACAATTTCAAGTATTTAACATGAGTATAAATAACAGAGGGTCTATATAATCGCTAAACTTGAAAATTTTAAAGAACATATCTTTACTCATAATCAAAACGGCCAAAGATCACAAACAGAGGAAAACATACTTTTACGAATCAAATCACCTGGAAATCATAATTAATGCCTAAAACTGGTTAGTTCGTCAAGTATGTTTTCCTTGTTAATGCTTAAATATTGATTAATAAACATGATAGAAAAAAATTACACATTGAATTATAGATGACGATCTACAGAGCAACAAAAGTTATAGAAAATCATAGAAACAGACAAGTTGAGTGGAGCAATCTACATACCTAAAATTTTCTGAAAAACTTGCTGTTGCTGGACTTTGCTTTGTTGCTGGATGCCATTTTTGTGAGAAAGATATATGTCATCTGTGCATCCTAATATAATGATTTAGGCTGCTGAATCCTTATTTGCGTGGAGATGTTTTTAGTAATCTTTTCCTTATTTGTGTAGGAGAGCTTTTTAGGTTATTAATGTTTACCTTAAAAGTGTAGGAAACCTTTTTTCTCTAGGATTTGGAGAAAAATGGGAGGGGAAAAGTTTTACAGAAAGGTGGGAGTATTGTTTTTAGAAAAAAAAAAGCTCTTTTGCGGCTATTCTTTAAATTTGCTATTAAAAATGTACTTATTGCTGGCCATTATACATTAGTCGCTGATAGTTTACCCTGCGTAAATACATCAGCGGCAATTACCTGATTGCCGTGAAAAAATTGCCACTAAAGTTCATTTTTGTAGTAGTGAATAGACTATCAATGAGCAATACCCAACAATAAATTTAACCCATATTCACAAAATCACATACCAAGTATTGGGGTTTTAGCTAGACATGCAAAAGAGATTGAAATCAATACCAAAAAGTGTTTCCATCAAATGGGTACGATAAATAATGTCTATAACCACATCAAGGATGAAGATTCTTCAAGACCCACTTCTAATTTCTTGGAATTGAAAACCTTCAAAACCTTCAAGCTTAAGAACAATGTCTCCCAAAAACTCTAACAACTAAAACTGAAATACTCTAAAAATTGTAATTATAATTCACTATATTTTGATACTAAGCTACAAATTTAAATGGGTATTTATAGTTTTCAAAAATTTGTGCAGTGAAGGACCACTCAGCACAGTTAGTAGGGATCGCTGACACACTCGGTGATCCGCCCTTTTGTCTGGTTCATCGCCGTTCTACTTTTGCCTTCAGCATCTTCGCGTTTTGAATCATTGGGCGATATAGTGTTGCTTCGCAGAACTGTGCAGTGACGCGACGACTGCTCCCTTTCATCACCAACTTGATCTTTTCCTTTAGGGCTCAGCACACTGGAACATTAGGCGAGATTAAGGCCATTTGGCGACTCGCCTAATGCATTAGGCGATCCTCATGCCTTCTTTTCTTCGTTATTTCAGCCTCTTTGTTCCTTTTTGCTTGATAGTGTCTATGCTTTATCTCTCAATTCAAATACCGGAAACTTAAGGATTTACGCCTGTTATTGAGATAAAATATGCATTTGAGGACACTAAATCTATCAAAATAAACCCTAAATGAGTCCAAATTGTGGACTCATCACTGACGTACCCACATTTGGGTTCACGGGGAACACCCCCTTTATATTGGCTTGAGCTAACACTTGAAAAAGAGCCCTAAACTCTGCATTAGTCAATTGTTCGGCCAAAGGGTCAACCAGAACTTGAGGAGCTTCTGGTTTAACATTCTATTCCACATTCCTTCTAGCATATTCCCTTCGAGTGGCCATAGCTTGTCTAGCATCAAATAAGGATTAGGAGAGAGTCATTATAGAGTTAAACTCTATCCCATGACTTTAGAGTAATGAAAGAAGTTGAGCGTCCTAAATATCTGATAGCCTCTCATTCATAAATGTGGCGCGCGTCACATTCATTAAAAATACTCTATTAGACGTGGCTTATGAGACTTCCTAGGACCTTTCTAAAATTATGCTCTGATTACCAAGTTTGTCATGACCTAAGGTAGATCCTATGCGTAACATGACGTATAAAACTCTGTGAGGCCTTACACAAGCAACTTAGCATACCTCATACATGATATTATAAATTTAAGATATTTTAAAAGACAGTTCAGAAGGATAATAATTTATAAAAATGTAGCAAAAGTTTACCGTAGTCTCAAAGCCATCTAGAACATAAGGAGTGATCAGGACGTAACTCGTACATCACATACAAAACCAAAATGTAAAGAAAATATAAAATATTGGCTCGGTCCTTGGAACGTGAGGTAGCAGTAATCTTCAATATCTACTAAGCGATCCCTAGCCTTAGAGATGTGAAAATGGAGTGTCGAACCCTACATTTGTAAGAATGTAGGCAAGATTATGAGTTGGTACAAAAGTATACAAAGTATGATAGCAATTCATAATGTATGAAATCATGCAAAAAGGAATCTTTTTGTGACATGCTATGAAAAAGCTAAATCATGAGACAAAAAGGTTAGATAGCACAAGTTACAAAAACATGGTAAATGCAAGATAATATCTTTAAAACATTCGTGATATAATTCTAGAAGTAACCTTAGTTCATTATTGTGGGAGATTTACTTTAAAACGACATGTAAGACCATTTGAGCTATTAACATGGAATCCGGTGTCTACCCCACACTGAAAAAAGGTGTCCTATCTGCCAAGGTAAGTCCATGAACTTCAAGCTTATGTGGTTCCACTAGCTAATGTCTATCTAAGACAATCATCCTATGGGGGCACATAGTTATGGAATAAGGAGATTGCTACTAGAAACCTGACTTCTACTAAAGGGAAAGCTTCCATCTCAATATCTTTCCGGTACTAAGCATAAATCCCATGGAGTAGTCATTATTATTTACTTGTCTTACTATCCATGGAATGGCTCATCAAGTATCTAATCAAAGTTAATGTCATATTATCATCCATGGAAAGGTATAATTAAGCAACCAATCCAAGCTAGGTTTCATTAGAATAGCTCCTTGAATCTTGATTCAAAGTTTAGTGGAGAAACCTTTCAACACTAAGAGTCCTTTCTGTGAGAAAATCCTTTCACAATCATGCTCTCATGTGTATATGATAATTCCTTTCACAACACAACAACAACATTAATACTTCACTCTTAGAGAAAATGAGTACTAAGCTTAACACGAGTACCAAGACCCTTTTGGATAGACTTCCAAAACTGAAAAGTGATTTGGGTACAGGATCAAAGATAATGGATAGGGGAGCTCAATGCAACCTAACCATTTCCCTCAAATACAACTTAGCATCGTCCTCCAACGTATAAGAAACCTTGACGAGAATGAAATAAGCCTATTACATCATTCGAGCTACTATAACCCAAATTGAGTCATGTTGTTGCCACGTGCATGGTAAACAAACAATCAAGTCCATGTTTAAATTTTCCCACTTCCAAGTAGGGAAGCTAATATCTTGAGATAAACCTCTCGGTTTTTGATGCTCCACTTTCACTTGTTTACAGTTAAGACACTTAACAACAAATTCTACAATATCTTTCTTCATCCATTCTACCAATAGACTTCCCGTAAGTCATGGCACCTTAGATAAAATTTTCCCTCTGAAGTCATCAACATTAGGAACACATAAACGACCTAAATACCTAAACACACCATCTTGCGCTTCGAAAAGGGCATTTATTGATTTTTTAAGTAGTGTTTTGTTTAATTAAACCAAAGTCGGATCAAGACCTTGCTTGGCTTTCACATCTGCCACAAAAGATGATTCTGAACCATAACCCCACCATTGGTAGAGTCAAGTAACCCAACACCCAATTGGCCCAATCTATGAACATCCTAAACTAACTCATTTTTTTCATCTTCAATGTTAGAAACACTACCCATTGATAACCAACTAAGAGCATCTGCCACCATATTTTCATTATCAGGGTGATAGAGAATACTCATTCCATAATCCCTTAGTAACTCAAGCCACCTTCTTTGGATTAATTCATATATCATTAATGAACACAATGACAAGCATGTCAAGGTATTTTCTAAAAACCCTATTTATCAAATCCATAAGTGCCCCTACAGTTTAGTCAAACCAAATGACATCATCAAAAACTCATAATGACAATACCGAGTACCAAAAGCCGTGTTCGGGATTTCATCCTCATTTACCCTCAATTGGTGGCAACCCCACCGAAGGTCAATTTTAGAAAAGTAACTTACCCCTTGAAGTTGGTCAAACAAATCATCTATCCTTGGGAGATTATATTTGTTCTTAGTAGTAACCTTGTTCAATTTCCGTTAGTCAATACACATACGAAGTGAACCATCTTTCTTTCTAACTAAAAAAATTGGAGCGCCCCATTTGAGAGATACTTGGTTGGATGAAACCCTCATCAAACAAATCCTTCAATTGCTCCTTAAATTCCTTAAGTTCTGCTAGAGGCATACGATAAGGAAGAATAGAGATAGGTTACGTATTTGGGAGTAGGTCAATATCAAAATCTATTTCCCTTTCGGGATGAGTATTGGGTAAATCATCGGGGAATACTTCCGGAAACCTATTGACAATGGGGACCAGCTCAAGGGTAGGGGTTTTAGATTCCACATCCTTAACCCGAACAAGATGGTATATGCAACCTTTAGGGATTATCCTCCTAACTTTAAGACAAGAACCAAACTAACTCGTAGGCATATAATTTCCCCCTTTCCACTCTAGGATGGGTTCATTTGGAAATTGAAACTTGACTACACGGGTTCTACAATCAATAAAAGCATAACATGAATGTAGCCAATATATTCCAAGGATAACATCCAAATATGACATATCAAACTCAACAAGGTCAACATTAGTAACTCAATGGGACAAGGATATGGGACACTTTCAGTAGACCACTTAGCCATAATAGAATCACCAACTAGAATAGATACAGAAAAAGATGTAACAACATATCCGGAAGAACATCAAATCTCATAGCCACATATGGCGTCAGAAAAGAGAAGGTAGCACTGGGTAAAGCAAAGCATAAACATCAAGTTGGAAGACTTTCAACATACCCGTAACCACATCGGGAGAACAATTTTGCTCATGACGAGTGTGATGTGTATAAAATTGATTTTTCTTTTGAGAACTTGAATCCAAACAACTTGGCGAGACATGTTTTCCTTCTGTCCCCTTAGCCATAAGAATTGGAAAATTCCTTATTTTATGACCGCTCTTACCATAGCCGAAGCAACCATCCATGCCGGCTAAACACTTACCCTTGTGCTTCCTTCAAACTAGGACAAATAGACAATGAAGATCCACTACTATTCCCTCCTTGTGGCATAGAGTTAGACACCATATCTTTGGTGAACTTAAGAGAAGCATTGGAGGAACCTTGACTGAAAAACCTTTGTTGGAATCTAGAGCTCCAATGTCTATCAGACCTTGAGTGTGAGAAGTTACATTATCGTCTTGGCCCTCCTTGACTCCTTAGACCTTTCCTTAAGTTTTTCCTCTTAAATTTGTTAGGCATGTACCATGAAACTGGAAATATCCATATCATTGATAAACATGGTGGTACGACATTTCTTGACCACCATCTTGGATATGCTCGAAACGAACTTACTATTTCTTGCACTAGGATCAACAATCACAGTAGGAGAATATCGAGATAATTGTATGAACTTCAAAGTATCTTCCTTCACACTCATATTTCCTTGATCAAGGTTGATGAATTCAATCACCTTTTCTTTCTTGATTCCAAGGAAATAGAACCTATCAAGGGAAAATCTTTGAACTTTTCCCAATAAAGAGGACCCGCATCTTCTTCCTTCCATTGGTTGAACCATATTTGAGAAACACCTTCAAGTTGATAAGCGGCCAATTCCACCATTTCCACCGGCGTCACTCCCATGATCATTAGCACCTTATAAAATTCATCAATGAACTCTTGATTGTCTTCCTCAACCTTATAACCATAAAACTCCGGAGGATTCATTCTAGTAAAGTCTCTCATTCTAGTTGCCGACATACCAACATTTGGGTTCACGGGGAACACCATCTCCCTATTGGCTTGAGCTAAAACTTGAAAAATAGCCCTAAAATCAACATTAGTCACTTGTTCGGCCAACGATTTGACTGAAACATGAGGGGATTAAGGAGCTTCTCATTTAACATTCTCTCCTGCATTCCTTCAAGCATATTCCCTTTGAGTGGCCATATCTTGTTGAGGATCAAATAAGGATTAGGAGAGAGATATTATAGAGTTAAACTATATCCCACGACTTTAGAGTAATGAAAGAAGTTGAGGTTCACAAATATCTTATAGCCTCTCATTCATTAATGTGATGCGTGCCACACTCATGAAAAAGACTCTATTAGACATGGCTTATGAGACTTCCTAGGTCCTTTCTAAAATTATGCTCCGATTACCAAGTTTGTCATGACCTAAGGTAGATTCTACATGTAACATGGCATATAAGACCCCGTGAGACCCTACACAAGAATCTTAGCATACATCGTACATGATAATAGAAATTTAAGAGATTTTAAAATATAGTTCCAAAGGATAAGAGTTTATAAAAATGTAGCAAAAGTCTACCGTAGTCTCAAAGCCATCTAGCACATAAATAGTGATCAGGACGTAACCCTTACATCACATACAAAACTAAAATGTAAAGATATTATGAAATAGAGGCTCAATACTTGAAACGTGAGGACTCACTAATCTTAAATATCTACTAAGGAATCCCTAGCCATAGTGATGCGAATATTGAGTGTCGAACCCTACATTTGGAAGAATGTAGGCAATAGTATGAGTTGGTACAAAAATGTATCAAGTATGATAGGAATGCATAATGTATGAAATCATGCAAAAAGGAACCATTTCGTGACATGCAATGAAATAGCTAAATCATGAGACAAAAATGTTAGGTATCACAATTTGTATATGCAACATTCCGAAAATGTTTAGACTAAAGTAGAGCTAAAATGAAAGGGGTAAAAGTCTAGGAAGAGGGCAAGGGCTTAAACTATAATGAAAGAGTGAAGGAAAACATGAAATTTCTTTGGACATTTTGGCAAAGGGGGAGCATGGTCGCCCAAGGTACTTCGCGAGTCGCCCATATCCACTTGGGTTCACCTAGTGGGCTGTCCCCATGACCTAGCTACTGGAAAATAAGGAGAGCTAGGTCGGGGCTTGCCTACTTGGTTGGTGCATCACCCAACGGTCCTCCCCATCGCCTAACATGCTGCCTCATTGGGGAGGCATTCTGGAAAATTAGGCGAGCAAAGGGTCCATTAGGCGTGTCACCTAGTGCCCTTGGAGAGCCAAGTAGTGCAAATGGGCGAGCTAGTAGGTTGATTTTAAATTCAAGTATAAGGGTCTTTAGTTATTCTTCCAAAATTGAACCCACATTATTTTACTCTTTTCCTAGTAAGTATAAAAGCTTTTTAGACTAAAATTTCCCACAATTAAGTCACTTTTATAGAATCAAAAGAAAGAAAATCCAAGAGTTCATCTTCCTCACAATATTTCTCTCTCTAAAACTCCATGAAGAAGAAGAAGAATTGGAGCTAGGGTTTCAAGATTTCCAGGCTTTCTCCTCAAATTCTTTCAAGATGCTTAATCAAGGTATGGTGGCTTTTCATCTATGGGTAGCTTCCACCCATAGAGTCCCTTCAAAACATGATTTCAAAGCTATCAATTTCCCTAAAACCTAGGGTTTCAATCTAAGTCATGGGTTCTCTTTAAAAATGTTTTCAATTGTTTAGTTATGAAGGTTTATGATTGAATTGATGCTTTAATGTTGATTTATGATGAAATTTCCCCAAGAACCTATGAATTCCCCATATTGTTAAATTGTGAATTCAAGATGTGGGTTGACTGATTGTAGACGCATGTGAATTGATTATGTCGATATTGATTGAGTTTATTGAATCATGATATTCTCCATGTCTAAGTAGTAATTCTAGATGTTTGGGTTGAATGTGATTCATGGTCCTTGAAGGGCAATTTATGAGGTTTGTACATGTTTATGAGAATTGTGTATGAACTTATGATTCACTTAGAAAGTGAAGATTCATTGACTATTCTTATGAACACACTATGAATATAATGTTAAAGATTTACTCACACATTGATGATACGAAGGTTGAAAGTCCATTCTTACCTAATTGAATCCATGAGCTATTTTATGAGTTTTGTTGAATGAAGGGTAAGATACTCCTTCACAGATGTAAATGCAATTCAAGACTAAACATACAAATTTTGGGGAAGTAATGCTTAGCACCGAGTGGATATGGAATGTGAGGTAGAGACCCTTCCATCAATTCCAAAGTCCGGGTCATATAAAGTAATCTCATGAGATGGAAACTCCCCCATCAATACAATAGGTTTGGGGTTTCTAGAAGCAATCTCTCTATCCCATTACTATGTGCCCACATAGGTCTTTAACTAGTGGATCCACCTAAAAGCTAATACATTTAGTTCTACCTTAGGCAAGTAGGACGTCTCTTTTCGGTGTGGGACATCACACCGGATTCCATGTAGCTCGTATGGTCTATGTCGGTTAAGTCAATTTCCCTACATGACAAGAACATGAATATGAACATGAACATGAACATGAACATGTACATGAACTACAGTTATGACTTCTCAAGGAATTCTACCTAGTGTGAGTAGGGGTATGGGACTTCAGTTATGCATTGCACAAGTAGGCATTGGAAATGGTTTATGGTGTTGTTTTTTTATGCTATGAAGATATATGTATTTATGCATGTATGATATGGATTTTTGCTATGAGTGGTTTTCCTTGTTACAAGTTAATGAACTTGAATGTTTCCATGTTTATGAGTATTGGCTATGGATGAGGACAAGTTATGATATGTATGAATATTGTGGCCTAAAAGTGGTAGTTAGTATTAGATAAGATTATGGGATCTTGTCTATGCATTGCACAAGCATAACTTACAGTTGCTTAGGAGTTGGTTTGACTTATGTATTTATACAATTGGGCATGACGACTCTTAAAAATGATAAAGTGCACAGTTTCAACTAAATTGTCCCTTTTGGTTGTTTGAAGGATTTTATTGCATGGCTTCCATACTTGGTGCAATTTTGTACTAACCCATATTTTCTAAATTTTGATATAAGTGTAAGGCCAGGTTGTTGAGCTGTGATTCCTTCTTGATAAAAAGCTTGGATTGACTATCCTTCACGCCTTTGGCGAGTTTTCATGGTTCGAGTACAAGAGTTGTTTCATTTCTAGTTTCTATCTTACTTTCTCTTTTTGAGACTATGTTGTAAAGGGATGTGACCATTTTTTTTATTCGATTGTATTAGATGGTTTTAATGAGATAAGGTCTAGACTTTTTTTTTGATTTTATGAAAAGACTTCGATTGTAAAAAGTTTTAATTCCACATCATTTTTATTACTTATGTTTAAGATATGCTAAGGGCTTGTATGAGACCCCTCCGGGGTCAAGTATGTCATGTTACATCTTGGGGGTACCCTGGGTCATGAAAAACTTGGTAATCAGAGCACAAGGTTTAGAATGATTCTAGGATGATGTCTCATAAACCACGTCTAGTAGAGTCTTGTTCATGAGTGTGAAGCGCACCACATTTATGAAGAAGAGGATATTTGATGTTTAGGAAATTCCAATTCTTTCATTACTCTTTAGTTGTGCCTTAGAGTTGTAACTCTATGAAGTCCTTTTCCTAACCTTTCTCTTGTGTCTATAAGATATGAATCCAAGAAGGGCAAACACAAGAAGAATGGAAGAGGAGAATGTGAATGAGGGAGTTCCTCCCTAAGATTCGCAAGGTCCTCAACTTTCTCAAGCTCCTATTAATGTTGGGGCTATGACAAATATGGAAATAAGGCTGGCTCTCCAAGTATTGACCCATGCCGTGACGGCCCAACTTAATAGGGATACTAGGGTTAATGTGAACCCCCAATGTGAGTATGACCGCTTCAAGGATAAGGGACTTTACTAGGATAAATCCTCTTGTGTCCACGGCTCCAAAGTGGAAGAGGATCCACAAGTGTTTGTAGATGAGGTCTATAAAGTTCTTGATACTATGAGAGTGTCTCCTCATAAGAAGGAAAAATTAGCTGCCTACCAATTGAAGGATGTGGTTCAAGTATGGTATGAGCAATGGAAAGGTGAGAGACCCGTAGAAGCGGGACCGGTAGATTGGGAATTGTTCAAGTCGGTCTTTCTTGATAGGTTCTTTCCCCTAGAGTTGAGAGAACGAAAAATGCAAGAGTTCATAAATCTTCGACAAGGGGGTTTGAGTGTGCAAGAGTATGCCCTCAAATTCACTCAATTGTCGAAGTATGGTCCAACGAGGGCCAAGATGAACAAATTTGTGATGGGGGTATCTGACTTGGTAGTCAATGAATGTCGTTCAGCAATCCTAATCCCAAGTATGAATATTTCACGTCTCATGGTTCATGCCAATCAAATTGAGGAACAAAACCTTAAGCAAGTGAATCGGGAAATGAAGAGAGCAAGGACCGATGATGGGAATTTTTCCAAAAGTAAGTGCGAGGGTCAAGGGTAACCAAGGATCAAAAGAAGGTTCCCAACCAAAGATCCTCTAGTGCTCCAAGGTTCAACAAAGATAGGGTGTCTAACCCTAAGCCTCAAGGAGGGAATAGTGGTGGATCTTCTATGGTGAGGCCTACATGTGCAAAGTGCGGTAAGAAATATGATGGTAAATGTCATGCCGGCATGGGTGTTTGCTATGTTTGTTGTAGAGTTGGTATCAATTGAAGAATTGCCCTACACTTGCGGCCAAAGGGAGAGAAAATAAGCAAACTCCTCCTAGCAGTTCAAATTCTGATACACCTAAGAAAAAACACTTTTATGCTCTTCAATCCCGAGGTGACCAAGAAAGGTCCCTGGATGTTGTGACCAGTATGTTACAACTCTTTTCTATTGATGTTTACCGTTGGTGACTCGGTAGTGGCAAAAAGAGTCTATAGGAGTTGTCCTATTTCTTTGTCCCATAAAGTTATCTTGGTGGATTTGGTGGAGTTAGACATGTTAGATTTTGATGTAATTTGGGGTTTGGATTGGTTGCATGCATTTTATGCATCTATTGATTGTAGGACTCGGGTAATAAGGTTTCAATTCCCAAATGAGTCTATTTTAGAGTGGAAGGGGGGAAATTCTATCCCTAGAGGTCAAATTGTATATTGTCTCAAAGCTAGGAAAATGATCTTCAAAGCGTAGAAACCCCTTCTCTAGAGTCGGTTCCAGTAGTGAATGGGTTTACGGAAGTCATTCCAGATGAGTTGCCCGGTATTCCTCCCGAACAGGAAATAGACTTTGGCATTGATCTTTTACAGGATATGCAACCTATCTCCATTCCTCCTTATAGAATGGCTCCGTCCGATTTGAAAGAGTTAAAGGATCAATTAAATGATTTACTAGACAAGGTTTTATTTAACTTAGCTTCTCTCCATGGGGTGCTCCGATATTTTTAGTTAGAAAGAATGATGGGTCCCTTAAAATGTGTATTGACTCCTGCCAATTGAACAAGGTGACCATAAAGAATAAATATCCCCTTCCTAGGATTGATGACTAGTTTGATCAACTTCAAGGGGCTAACTATTTCTCCAAAGTAGATCTTCGTTCGGATTACCATCAACTATAGATGAGAGGTGTTGCCATTCCGAAGACGGCCTTTAGGACCCGGTATGGTCACTACGAATTTGTGGTTATGTCATTTGGGTTGACAAATTCCCTGGCGGCATTTATGGACCTAATGAATAGAGTATTTAGACACTACCTTGATATGTTTGTGATCGTGTTTATTGATGATATTTTGATTTATTCAAGGAGTGAGAATGAACACATGAACCATTTTAGGATTGTATTGCAAGTCCTTAAAGACCACCAATTGTATGTGAAGTTTAGTAAATGTGCATTGCTAAGGTCCATAGCCTTCCTTGGTCATATTGTGTCGAGCAAGGGTATTAAGGTTGATCCTAAGAAGATGGATTCGGTCAAGGGTTGGCCTAGACCTCTAACTCCTACTGATATTAGAAGCTTTATGGGTTTGGCCGATTACTATAGGAGGTTTGTCGAGGGTTTTTCCTCCATTGCTTCTCTGTTGGTGGCTGTGACTGAAAAGAAGGCTAAGTGTGTATGGTCGGAGGCTTGTGAGAAAAGCTTTCGAGAATTGAAAGATACACTTACATCCGCTCTAGTGTTGACCTTACTGGAGGGTACCGATGGTTTTGTTATTTATTGTGAAGCCTCTAGAGTGTGTTTAGGATGTGTCCTTATGCAACATAGTAAAGTTATTGCCTATGCTTCAAGGCAACTCAAGGTCCATGAAAAGAATTATCCAACCCATGATCTCGAATTAGCGGTAGTAGTATTTGGTTGAAAATATAGAGACATTATCTATATGGGGTACATGTTGATGTGTTCACCGATTAGAAGAGTCTCCAATATGTGTTTATCCAAAAAGACTTGAATCTCCGACAAATAAGGTGGTTAGAACTTTTGAAGGATTATGACATGAGTGTCCTTTACCACCCCGGCAAGGCTAATGTAGTTGCGGATACCCAAAGTCAATTATCCATGGGTAGTGTGGCCCATGTAGAGGATGAGAAGAAGAAGTTAGTTCGTGATGTACATAGGTTGGCCCGGTTAGGTGTCCAACTAGTAGATTCCACCAAGGGAGGTGTCATGGTCCATAATGGTTTGAAATCATCCTTTGTAATGGACGTGAAGTCCAAGCAAGACCTTTATCCTATGTTAGTTGAGTTGAAAGAATCGGTAATGAACAAGTCCATTGAGGCTTTCTCCCAAGGGGGAGATGAGGTACTTAGGTACCAATGTCGGTTATGTGTTTCAGATGTTGATGGCATGAGGAACAAATTCTAGAAGAATCTCATGGTTCACGGTATTATATTCATTCCGGAGCCACCAAGATGTACCGTGATCTATGGGAAGTCTATTGGTGGAATGGTATAAAGAAGGATATAGCAGGTTTTGTAGCAAAATGTCCGAATTGTCAACAATTTAAGGCTGAGCACCAAAGATCGGGAGGCTTGTCTCAAGATATAGATATTCCCACTTGGAGGTAGGAAGATGTGAATATGGATTTTATTGTGTGTTTCCCTCGTACTCGAAGGCGACATGATTCTATTTGGGTCATTGTGGATAAAATGACAAAATCCGCCTACTTTATTCCCGCCAAGATTTCATTTCCGGCAAAAGACTATGCCAAATTGTACATCAAGGAGATAATGAAGTTACATGGGCTTCCCTTATCCATTATTTCGGATCGGGGTACTCAATTTACTTCACACTTTTGGAAGGCATTCCAAAAGGGGCTTGGTACTAAGGTCAAGCTTAGCACGACCTTTCACACTCAAACGGATGGCCAAGCCGAGCGCACCATCCAAACCATAGAGGATATGTTAAGGCCATGTGTGATAGACTTCAAAGGTAATTGGGATGACCATCTACCGTTAGTAGAGTTTGCCTACAACAATAGTTACCACTCAAGTATTGCCATGGCTCTTTTTGAAGCATTGCATGGTAGGAGATGTAGATCTCTGGTTGGTTGGTTTGATGTAGGTGAAATTGCTCTAATTTGTCCCTAACTAGTCTATGAGGCCATTGAGAAAGTCTGACTCATTAGAGAGAGGTTGAGGATGGTCGGCAAAAGTCTTATGCCGATGTTAGAAGAATGGATCTAGAATTTGAAGTTAATGATTGGGTCTATTTAAAAATCTCACCTATCAAAGGTGTGATGAGGTTTGGAAAGAAAGGGAAACTTATTCCTCGGTATGTAGGCCCATACAAAATTTTGAAGCATGTTGGGAAAGTTGCCTATGAGTTAGACTTGCCAAATGAGTTGGCCTCGGTTCACCCGGTATATCATGTTTCTATGCGTAAGAAGTGTATTGGTGATCCAGTATCATCATTCCCTTAGAAGGGTTGGGAGTTGATGAGAACCTTGCATATGAAGAAGTTTCGGTAGAAATATTAGGCCGGCAAGTTAAAAGATTTAAAATCAAGGAAATAGCATCCGTGAAGGTTTTATGGAGAAATCATCTAGTTGAGGGTGCTACGTTAGAGGCCGAGGCCTATATGAAGTCCAGTTATCGTCATCTTTTTCCTTCTACTCCTACCCAAGCTTGAGGTAAGTAATCTCTCTTGAGTTTGGTATTTTGGGAACTCATGTGTGCTATATGTGTCCTTTATGATTTCCTTATGATATGCATGTTCTTCTGAGAATTCGTGTTTAAGTGTAAAATGAGTTTTGATTGTTTATATATTCCTCATGATGTTGTGCATTTTAGTATGATGATTGCATATTTTACTTCATTATATGATTTGATGAACATGCTTGGCTATGTTTTTGATGAAATGGCATATTGACTCCATAATGTTGTGTTGAGCTTGCTTCTAGTTGGAGAAGGTAGTTTCTCCTATAACTATGTGAAATGATAAGTTTTGTGCATAATGGGTTGTGGATGTAGCTCCTACTTCCTTGTGTTGCATTGATTATGTCTTGATATGGAGTTGATGTTTCCTCCTTTGCATTTTGCATTATTTTTTATATTGTATGCATGATGGTTTGCTAGTCTTGAGTCTTGATTCTATTGGGTGTCTAGACCGCCATTTGAGGATTAATATTCCCAAGGGGGATATAATGTAACATTCTAGAAATGTTTAGACTAAACTAGAGCTAAAATGAAAGGGGTAAAAGTCTAGGAAGAGGGCAAGGGCCTAAACTATAATGAAAGAGTGAAGAAAAACTTGAATTTTTTCTTTGGACCTTCCGGAGAAGGGGCACCATGGTCGCTTAAGGGACTTGGCGAGTCGCCCAGGTTCACTTGGGGTCGCCTAGTGGGCTGTCCCCACGACCTAGTTATAGGAAAATTAGGCGAGCTAGGTCGAGACTCGCCTACTTGGTTGGCGCATCGCCCAAGAGTCCTCCCCATCGCCTAACAGGTTGCCTCATTGGGGAGGCATTCTGGAAAATTAGGTGAGCCAAGGGTCCATTAGGCGTGTCGCCTAGTTCCCTTGGAGAGCCAAGCAGTGCAAATGGGCAAGCTAGAGCGTGCTCATAGGTTGATTTTAAATTCAAGTCTAAGGGTCTTTAGTTATTTTTCGAAAATTGAACCCACATTATTTTACTCGTTTCCTAGTAAGTATAAAAGCTTTTTAGACTAAAATTTCCCCCAATTAAGTCACTTTTATAGAATCATAAAAAAGAAAACCCAAGAGTTCACCTTCCTCACAATATTTCTCTCTCTAAAACTCCAAGAAGAAGAAGAAAAATTGGAGCTAGGGTTTGGAGATTCAAGGCTTCCTCCTCAAATTCTTTGAAGATTCTTAACCAACGTATGGTGGATTTTCATCTATAGGTAGATTCCACCCATGGAGTCCCTTCAAAACTTGAATTCAAAGTTATCAATTTCCCCAAAAAACTAAGGTTTCAATTAAGTCATGGGTTCTCTTTCAAAACGTTTTCAATGGTTTAATTATGAAGAGTTATGGTTGAATTGATGCTTTAATGTTGATTTATGATGAAATTTCCCCAAGAACCCATGAATTCCCCATATTGCTAAATTGTGAATTCAAGATGTGGGTTGATTGATTATAGAAGCATATCAATTGATTATGTTTATATCGATTGAGTTTATTGAATCATGATATTCTCCATGTCTAATTAGTAATTTTAGATGTTTGGATTGAATGTCATTCATGGCCCTTGAAGGGAAAATTATGAGGGTTTGTACATGTTTATGAGAATTGTGTATGAACTTATGATTCACTTATAAAGTGAAGATTCATTGATTAAGGTGTAATTGTGATATTGTTGAAAGATCATTCTCACGATACCCTTAAACATGACTATGCATGAAATCTCTATGACTATGATAGTATTATTGTGTTGATTGAAAGACTATTCTCATGAGCACACTATGAATATGATGTCAAAGGTTTACTCACACATTCATGATTCTAAGGTTGAAAATCCATTCTCACCTAATTGAATCCATGAGCTATTGTATGAGTTGTGTTCAATGAAGGGTAATATACTCCTTCACACATGTAAATACAACTCAAAGCGAAATATATAAATTTTGGGAAAGTAATGCTTAGCTTCGACAGGATATGGAATGTGAGGTAGAGGCACTCCCATCAATTCCAAAGGCCGGGTCATCTAAATAAACCTCATGAGATAGAAGCTCCCCCATCAATACAATATCTTTAGCTAGTGGATCCACCTAAAAGCTAATACATTTAGTTCTACCTTAGGCAAGTAGGACATATCTTTTCAGTGTGGGACATGACATCGGATTCCATGTAGCTCACGTGGTCTATGTCGGTTAAGGCTATTTCCCTACATGACAAGAATATTAGTATGACAAGAACATGAACATGAACTATACTTACAACTTCTCAAGGAGTTCTACTTAGTGTGAGTGGGGGTATGGGACTTCACTTATGCATTGCACAAGTAGGATTTGGAAAGGGGTTATGGTGTGGTTTTCTTATGCTATGAAGATATATGAATTTATGTATGTATGATATGGATAGTTGCAATGAGTGGCTTTCCTTGTTACAAGTTAATGAACTTGAATGTTTTCTTGTGTATGAGTATTGTCTATGGATTAGGACAAGTCATGATATGTATGACTATTGTGGCCTAAAAGCGGTAGTTATATTAGATAGGATTATGGGATCTTGTCTATGCATTGCACATGTATAACTTAGGGTTGCTTAGGAGTTGGTTTGACTTATCTATTTACACTATTGTGCATGATGACTCTTAAAAATGATAAAGTGCATGGTTTCAACTAAATTGTCCCTTTTTGCATGTTTTAAGGATTTCATTGCATGGCTTCCATACTTAGTGCAATTTTGTTCTAACCAATATTTTCCACATTTTTTTGTAAGTGTAAGGCCTATTTGTTGAGTTGTGCTTCCTTTTTGATTAAAAGCTTGGATTGACTATCCTCCATGCTTTCGGTGAGTCCTCATGGTTCAAGGACAAGAGTTGTTTCATTTATAGTTTCCATCTTACTTTCTCCTTTTGAGACCATGTTGTAAAGGGTTGTGACCCTTATTGATATTCGATTGTATTAGATGGTTTTAATGAGACAAGGTCTAGACTTCTATTTTGATTTTATGAAAAGACTTCGATTGTAAAAAAGTTTTAATTCTGCATCATTTCTATTACTTATGTTTATGATATGGTAAGGGCTTGTATGAGACCCCTTCGGGGTCAAGTATGCCGTATTACATCTAGGGGGTACCCCTGGGTCGTGGCAATAAAAACATTGTCAATGCAAGCTAACAACTTTAAAACATTTGTGAGATCATTCTAGAAGTAACCTTAATTCATTATTGTGGGAGATTTACCTTAAACCGACATGTAAGACCATTTGAGCTATTAACATGGAAACTGGTGTCTACTCACACCGAAAAAGGGTGTCCTATTTGCCAAGGTAATCCCAGAATTTCTAGCCTAATGTCTATCTAAGAAAATCATCCTATGAGGGAACATAGGTATGGTATAAGGAGATTGCTACTAGAAAGCAGACTTTTACTAAAGGGAGAGCTTCCATCTCAAAATCTTTTCAGTACTAAGAATCCCACAGAGTAGTCTTCATTATTAACTTGTCTTACTATCCATGGAATGGTACATCAAGTATCTAATCCAATTTAATGTCATATTATCATCCATGTACATGTATAATTAAGTAACCAATCCAAGCTAGGTTTTATTAGAATAGCTCCTTGAATCTTGATTCAAAGTTTAGTTGAGAAACCTTTCAACACTAAGAATCCTTTATGTGAGAAAATCCTTTCACAGTCATGCTTTCCTGTGTATATGATAATTACTTTGACAACACAACAACAACAACATTGATACTTCACTATCAGAACATCCTTAAAACAAGTACTAAGCTTAACATGAGTACCAAAACCCTTTCAGAAAGACTTCCAAAACATAGAAGTTAATTGGGTACCACGATCAGAGATAATGGATAGGGGAACTCTATGCATCCTAACCATTTCCCTCAAATACAACTTAGCATAGTCCTTCACCATATAAGAAACCTTGACGGGAATGAAATGAGCTGATTTCATCATTCGATCTACTATAACCCCAATGGAGTCATGTTGCCGCCAGGTGCGTGGTAAACCAACAATGAAGTCCATGTTTAAATCTTCCCACTACCAAGTAGGAATGCTAATATCTTGAGATAAACCTCTCGGTTTTTTATGCTCAACTTTCATTTGTTGATAGTTAGGACACTTAACCATAAATTCTGCATTATCTTTCTTCATCCATTCCACCAATAGACTTCCCGCAAGTCACGGTACATCTTGGTGGCTCCCAAATGTATGGAATATCAAGAACTATGGACTTATGATAAGATTTTCCCTCTCAAGTAATCAACATTAGGAACACACAAATGACCTTAATACCTAAGCACACCATCTCGCCCTTCGGAGAAGGCCTTAATGGATTTTTTAAATAGTGTTTCCTTAAATTCAACCAAAGAGGGATCAAGACCTTGCTTGGCTTTCACATCTGCCACAAAAGATGATACTAAAACATTGTGAACCATAACCACCTTGGGTAGAGTCAACTAACCCAACACCCACTCGGGCCGATCTATGAACATCTCGAACTAACTACCCATTGACAACCAAATAAGAGCATCCACCACCATATTTTCTTTAGCGGGATGATAGAGAACACTCATTACATAATCCCTTAGTAACTCAAGCCACCTTCTTTGGAGAAGATTTTGATCTTTAGGTTTAAACACCTATTTCAAACTTTTGTGGTCGGTAAAGACATCTAAATGATCACCATACAAATAATGCCTCCAATCCTTTAAGGAAAACACTACTACCGCTAGTTCAAGATCATGGGTAGTATTATTCTTCTCATGAATCTTAAGTTGCCTTGAGGCATAGGCAATGACTTTCTCATTTTGCATAAGAACACATCCTAACCGAATCCTCGAGGCATCACAATAAACAAAAAATCCATCAGTCCCTTCTAGTAAAGTCAACACTAGAGCAGAAGTAAGTCTATCTTTTAATTCTTGGAAACTATTCTCACATGGTACCGACCATTTGAACTTAGCCTTCTTTTGGGTCAATGTTGTCAATAGAGAGGGAATGGAAGAAAACCCTTCCACAAACCTTTTGTAGTATTTGGTTAAACCTAAGAAATTTCTAATATCCGAAAGTGATAGAGGTCTAGGCAAACTCCTAACCGCATCCTCCTTTTTAGGATCTACCTCAATACCCTTACCGAAAATAATGTGACCAAGAAAATCTTGAACCTTAACCAAAACTCGCATTTGCTAAACTTTTCTAAGAGTTCTTGGTCCTTGAGGACTTGTAACACAATCCTCAAATGATCGGTATACTCGTCTTCTCTCCTTGAATTGATTAATATATTATCAATGAACACAATGACAACCATGTCAAGGTATTGTCTAAAAACCCTATTCATCAAATCCGTAAATGCCTCCAGAGTATTAGTCAAACCAAACGACATCACCAAAAACTCATAATGACAATACCTAGTTCCAATAGCCATCTTTGGGATGTCATCCTCATTTACCCTTAATTGGTGGTAACCCGACTTAAGGTCAATTTTAGAGACGTAACATACCCCTTGAAGTTGGTCAGACAAATCATCTATCCTTGAGAGATGATATTCGTTCTTAATAGTAACCTTGTTCAATTGCCGGTAATCAATACACATACGAAGTGAACCATCTTTCTTTCTAACAAAAAAACTTGAGCACCCTATTGAGAGATACTCGGTTAGATGAAACCCTCATCCAATAAATCCTTCAATTGCTCCTTTAATTCCTTAAGTGTTCCTGGAGGCATACGATAAAGAGGAATAAAGATAGGTTGCGTATCTGGCAGCAGGTCAATACCAAAGTCTATTTCCCTTTCGGGAGGAATGTTGGGTAAATCATTAGGGAATACTTCCGGAAACTCGTTGACAATGGGGACCGACTCAAGGGTAGGGATTTTAGATTCCACATCCCTAACCCGAACAAGATGGTATATGCAATGCTTAGATATTATCTTCCTATCTTTAGGAAAGAAACAAACTAACTCTTAGGCCTATAATATCGCCCTTTCCACTCTAGGATTGTTTCATTTGGAAACTGAAACTTGACTACATGGGTTCTACAATAAATAGAAGCATAACATGAATGTAGCCAATTTATTCCTATGATAACATCGAAATCTAACATATCAAACTCAACAAGGTCACCATGACTAACTCAATGGCACAGTGATATGGGACACTTTCAGTATATCCTCTTAGCCATAATAGAATCACCAACTAGAATAGAAACAAAACAGGATCTAACAACACATTTGGAAGAACATCAAATCTCATAACCACATATGGCGTCACAAAAGAGAATGTATCACTGGTAAAGTAAAGTATAAATATCAAGTTGGAAGACTTTCAACATACTCGTAACCATATCGGGAGAACCTTTTTGCTCATAACAAGTCTGAAGTGCATAAAATTGGTTTTTCTTTTGAGAACTTGAACCCAAACCACTTGGCGGAGCTTGTTTTCCTTCTGCCCCCTTAGCCATAAGAATTGGAAAATTCCTTATTTTATGACCGTTGTTACCACAGCTGAAGCAACAATCCTTGCCGGCTAAACACTTACCCATGTGCTTCCTTCAACCTAGTACAAGTAGACAATGGATATCTACTACTATTCACTCCTTAAGGCTTAGATTTAGACACCCTATATTTGTTGAACTTAAGAGAAGCAGTGGAGGAAACTTGACTGAAAAATCTTTGTTGGAATCTCGAGCGCCCATGTCCATTAGACCTTGAGTGTGAGAAGTGACCATCACAGTCTTGGCCCTCTTTGACTCCTTAGACCTTTCCTTAAGTTTCTTCTCTTCAACTTTTTGGGCATGTACCATGAAATGAGAAATGTCCATAACATTGATAAGCTTGGCGGTACGACATTCTTGACCACCGTCTCGGACACGCCCAAAATGAACTTAATCATTCTTGCACTAGGATCGACAATCATAGTAGGAGAATATCGAGACAATTGTATGAACTTCAAAGTATCTTCCTTCACACTCATATTTCCTTTATGAAGGTTGATGAATTCAATCATCTTTGCCTCCCTGATTTCAAGTGGAAAAAACCTATCAAGGGAAGCAACTTTGAGGTTTTCCCAATCAAGAGAGCCCGCATCTTTTTCCCTCTCCTCCTTCCATTGGTTGAACCTTATTTGAGCAACACCTTTAACTTGATAAGCGGCCAATTCCACCTTTTCCACCGGCGTCACTCCCGTGATCATCAACATCTTATAAACTTCATCAATGAAATATTGAGGGTCTTCCTCAACCTTATAAGCATGAAACTCCAGAGGATTCATTCTACTAAAGTATCTCATTCTAGTTGCCGATGTACCCACATTTGGGTTCACGGGGAATACCACCTCCCTATTGTCTTGAGCTAACACTTGAAAAAGAGCCCTAAACTGTGCATTAGTCCCTTGTTCGGCCAAAGGGTCGACCAGAACTTGAGGGTCTTCTTGTTTAACATTCTCTCCCACATTCCTTCTAGTATATTCCCTTCGAGTAGCAATATCTTGTTGAGCATCAACTATGGATTAGGAGAGGGACATTATAGAGTTAAACTCTATTGCATACTTTATAGTAATGAAAGAAGTTGCTTTTCCTAAATATCTTATAACCTCTCATTCATAAATGTGGCGCGCATTGCACTCATGAAAAAAACTCTATTAGACGTGGTATATGAGACTTCCTAGGACCTTTCTAAAATTATGCTCCGATTACCATGTTTGTCACAACCTAAGGTAGATACTATGCGTAACATGACATATAAGACCCCGTGAGGCCGTACACAAGAAATTTAGCATACATCGAACATGATAATAGAAATTTAAGAGATTTTAAAAGACAGTTCCATAGGATAAGGGCTTATAAAAATGTAGCAAAAGTCTACCATAGTCTCAAAGCCATCTAGAACGTAAGGAGTGTTCGGGACGTAACCCGTACAACACATACAAATCTAAAATGTAAAGATATTATGAAATAGAGGCTTGGTCCATGAAGACTCACCAATCTTCATTATGTACTAAGTGATCCCTAACCATAGAGATGTGAATCTGGAGTGTCGAACCCTATATTTGGAAGAATGTAGGCAAGAGTATGAGTTGGTACAAAATTGAACCAAGTCTGATAGCAATGCATAATGTATGAAATAATGCAAAAAGGAACCTTTTTGTGACATGCAATGACAAAGCTAAGTCATGAGACAAAAAGGTTAGATAGGACAATTAATAGAAACATGGTCAATGCAAGCTAACATCTTTAACATTCGTGAGATAATTCTAAAAGTAACCTTAGTTAATCATTGTGGGAGATTCACCTTAAACCAACATATAAGACCATTTGAGCTATTAACATGGAATCTGGTGTCTACCCCACACCAAAAAAGGTGTCCTATTTACCAAGGTAAGGCTATGAACTTCTAGCTTATGTGGATTGACTAGCTTATGACTATCTAAGACAATAATCCTATGGGGGCACATAGGTATGGGATGGGGATATTTCTACTAGAAACCTGACTTCTACTAAAGGGAGATCTTTCATCTCAATATATTTTCGGTACTAAGCGTAAATCTCATGAAGTAGTCATCATTATTAACTTGTCTTATTATCCATGAAATGGCACATCAAGTATCTAATCCAAGTTAATGTCATATTATCATCCATGTAAAGGAATAATTAAACAACCAATTCAAGCTAGGTTTCATTAGAATAGCTCCTTGAATCTTGATTCAAAGTTTAGTTGAGAAACCTTTCAAAACTAAGAATCATTTCTGTGAGAAAATCCTTTCACAATCATGCTTTCATGTGTATATGATAATTCCTTTCACAACACAACAACAACAATGTTTATATTTCACTCTCAAAGCATCCTTGAAACATTTTCATCAATAACATGCATATCTTCATAACCTCATCTTTCATAATTCAAAAGCTTCATGATATGATCAATTATAGAAAACATGGATTTCACATGGGTTCATGGGGATTCAACTTAGAAACATCCAATTTCATTAATTCATGCATAAAAATACATAAATCAATCAATAATATCCTAATTGAAAAGAACCCATAAGATTGAGTAACAACCCTAACTTCCATTGAAGATTTAACCCTGTGAAAATAGGGGAATTTAGGAACCCTATAAAGTAAAGGAATACATAGGTGAATACTATCATATGTTGATGCCAAAATTTTGAAATCAATGGTGGGATTGAAGGCTTGACTTAAAACTATAGCCTTCTTATTCATGCTTCTAGAGAGAGAAATATTTGGAAGGATGAACTTGTTCTTCTTTTAGGAATTTGAGCTAATAAATTGGATCATGAGATTTTGGGGGTAAAAAAGTTTATATAGGGTTTCTAATAGAGGTTCAAATGTCATAGTATTGGGTTAGAATAATTAGGAAAAGACCCAAAATCCCTTCTTAAAAATAACTGCCGACCTCACCAACGGCAAGACCTACGGTCTATTGGTGAAATCACAGGTAATTCTAGTTGGTCATTAGTGAGTTCAAAAACCATGAATTTTGGATTCCCAACAATGGACCCATGTACGGTTTGTGGGTCCACCTATAGGTCGTACATCTTTGCCATAGGTCTCAACTTTTGGCCAAAATATCTCTCCAAGTCTAGGACTCACCTACGAGACCTACCTACAACTAGTGCATAGGAATAGAGACAAAGCTACTTATGGATCATGTTTCAATCCACAGGCCGTTGGTGGCTCCTTTTGTACTGGCACCAGATCTTAGAAAAACTGAAATTTGATGTCTTTTGAAATTTCAGGTGTTATATCTATGATGTTGAGGGATAAATCGGGCTAAGAAGGCCACGAAATAAATTTATGCCACCACTGTTTAGTTGGCCTAGTCTTATTAAATATAATCTGCCTTTGTCTAGTGGGCCGACTATTGTCTGGCTAGTCTATCCAATTGATATTCAGTGAAATCGGCCCCTCTCGACTCCACAAGACCCAAACAGTATAGCTCCTCTCAGAAAGTGGTAAGAAAATCATGGGCAACCTCACCTATAGCTGCAGAAAACCATGGATATTAAATCCTCACTAATAATTTGAGCATCTTTTACTCTTCTAGACGCATAGCTCCATCTCTGATCATAGACTAGGCACCCTCAGGTGGTGCATGGGCCCTGGTTGGCTCTACTACAGGCTGATCTTGCCGATATAGTATTGGTGCAGGTGTCATTATAGGAGTTGAAGCCTGCTGCATGATACCGAGCATAATCAAAAGTTGGGTAATAGCTACCTGCAGTTCTGGTGCCATAGTAAATTAATAGGTGGTAGGGCTTGTCCCGGCCGCACCGCCTGATCGCACACACGGGCTGCTGAAGGATCTGTTGTGGGCTCTGCACCTCGGTCTCTTTCTAGAGGTGGTGCTGCACCCATACTAGGTAAGGAAGGTCGAACCTTACCCCGAGCCACCACACTGCGCGTACGAGTCATCGTACACAAAGAGTGAAACAAGTGAGATTCCAAGAAACCAATAACACACAAAATGCACGAACATGATACAAGCGAGAAGAACTCATAAGAACACCATGTAGCCTCCCAAATATAGGATATAGATATATCCGCACCGATCCATATGACTCTACCATGTATTAGATCTATACAAGTCAGACTGGTGAACTTGGGCTCAGATACCAACTTGTCACGACCTAATCACTTGAGTCATGATGGAACCTAGCAAAATCGGCCGGTAAGTAAGTGAGCTCGTACCCACAATGTTAATAATTTGTATAAGGGCAGAACTAAAGATGAAATAATACTAGCAATAAGAAAAGACTGAAATGGAAAGGAAACCAAAGCTATATATAATGGAAACCCTCCCATAACCTGAAAGTCATGTGCATAGAGCTATCGAGTAAGAAAAAGTACTGGTCCGAAAAGTGGACCGCAACAAACCCAAAGGTGAAAGACAAGCTAACATATGTACATAAAGAGATATGCTGGTGTAGGTTGCTAAGTGCTCACCCTCATCTCTAATGTCACACTCCGAGGCTTACCCCTTGATGTAACACGAAACCTAGGATCATGAGTAACCCCACTCTAACCCTGTGTCTAACATATATCAAGCATACTAAGAATAACTGAATAATACATGCATTATGCAGAAACTAAAACATGGATAACAGAAAGAAGGGAATACCCAACTAGTCTGAATGTATAAAATATACTAAGAGTTTGATAACAACTAAAAGATTAAACTTAATAATTCAAGCTGATTCTACTACTATGTTTGAAAAGCCTTTAACTGAGTTGAGTGTCTGGGATATGCTCCCCAGCTAAGTCTAACGACATTGAAACTGAAATGTAAAAACTAAAGTAAAAGCATGTCTATTGTCCTCAGAATATGAGGACTCACCACTGAAGCTGTTGAATGCTGACCGAGAATCGATCTAAGCGCGGTCTGAATGCTGGGTACCTAAACCTACATCATGAAAGGATGTAGCGCAGAGTATGTGTTAGTACTTGGAATGTACTGAGCATGCATAATATAGATACTAAGCTGAACAAACATATATAAGTTGAAACAAGAAATAACAGAGCAATACTGTGTAACGACCCGAGCCTACACCCTAGACGGTACACGACGCATAAAACTCTGAAAAGCCTCATACAGGCCTCATAGCATTCATAACATTCGATATATAGAAATAGTGTGGAATTTAAAACTTTTGTTTAAATCCATACAATCGAAAACTTCTGTTAAAACAACGGAAGTCTACTTGTCTCACATGGCCATCTAAAACTATCTTGAAACTAAAGTAGAGTCATGACCCTTTACAATAGAAAGTCTAAAATGTCTATTACAATGAACGAAAGAAACATCAATAAAAGATGTGTCCTCGAATGTATGAGGACATACCAATAGCATTGGAAGAACTCAATCCAAGCCTTTGAACTAGACGGATAGCAACTCACTTGCCGGAACCTACACTTGTAGTAAATAAAAGAAATATGGGTTAGCACACAAAAATGTACTAAATATGATGACCATGCAAAAATCATGCTTTAAAGGGAAAATTTGGTTGGAAATCATGCATTATGCCAATTTGAGAAAATATCATGAACATTTGTATAAGAGGCATAAAATACAAGTATAATAATCATACAAGTCATAACATCACATTTGAACATTCACCTTAAGTAACCCTAAGCTATACTTGTGCAATGTAAGAATAGCATCCCATACTACTATCCCTACTAAGTACCACATTGAGGCTACCTTAGATGAACTTACCATTTCATACTTATTTTCAATCAATACTCAAGCATAAGGAATACTTACTTTTCATAAGTCATGACAAGGGGAAATAACTCATAATACAACCCAAGTATAGCATGCATCAACACTTTAAACATTTAAGTCAACATTCTACATTAGCTTCATTAAGAGCACTTTCATTAATTAGCCATTAAGACATTAGAGAACTCACTATAGCCCTCTCAAAGCCTACTTATGCAATGCGTGGATGGCATCCCATACTACCACCCACACTTCATAGAACCTCTCAAGTAACAATAGTGCACATCTCACATGATGGGAATAAGCATTTACCGACATAGACCATGACAGCAAACCAAGGAATTCGGTGTCATTTAACCCCACACTGAAGAAAGGTTTCCTACTTGCCTAAAGCAGAACTAGGAACATTTTAGCTTCGGTGGATCCACTATCTATCCGATGTGGGCATATAGTTATGGTATAATAAAGATGTTCATTGAAATCCGGCCTAACGTAGGGAGAATCTCCATCTTACCATATCCACTCGGTACTTGGCCTCCATTCCTATAGAGTAGTTCATTTTGATTAACATTATTGTACTTGAGAGGGCCACCAATATTAGGCCTACCGACCCAAGGTACATTACACATGAAAGGTCCACTACCATTAGGTCTACCGATTCAAGGTACATTAAGGATATCTCATTGACTTTCCAAGAAAGAGCCACCACCATTAGGTCTACCACTTCAAGATTCATCATTTCAGACATGAAAGGGCCACCAACATTAGGTCTACCGATTCAACGTTTATCATCACATTAGTTTCTAGACTCATCATGAAGGGCTACCAACATTAGGTCTACCGGTTCAAGCCTAGAATACTTCATCATTCATTTATGAAAGGTCTACCAACATTAGGTCTACCGATTCAAGAAAAAGCCTTACAATACTTCATTAGTCATTTATGAAAGGGCTACCAATATTAGGTCTACCGATTCTATGATCATTAAGTCAAGGCACATTCATTACACAAGAAGAGGATGTCTAAGCCTACCAATTCAAGGCACTTCATTCATGATAACATTCATGAATACGAGAAAATGATTCCTTAAGCCTATCAATTCAAGATACATCCATCCACATTACTTTCATTTATACAGGAATAGGATGCCTAAGCCTACCAATTCAAGATACAACATTACATTGAGAAAACCCTTCACATTCTATCATCATCATTCATGAGTGTTAATGAGAATATACTTTCAATCATAACATAATTACATTCTAAACATGAACATAATACTTTCATTGAGATGACACACATATACTTCACATCATAATCATACATAGATCTTTCATGAAATTGCCTTCCAAGGCTATGCATCAATCACAACCCAAACATCTAAGATACTACAATAGATATGGTCATTAACATGATTCAATAGCTAATTCAATTTAAACAGAAACGATTCAACATACATTCATGATCAATCAATTCCCAATCATAATTCACAACTTAGGATTTTGGGGGAAACATGGGTTCATTTGAAAAATCATCTTAATTCACCATTAATTAACCAATTCCATCTTAAATCATTATATCTGAATCTTTGAAAACATTTTGGAATTAAACCCATGCATAGATTGAAAACCCTATGTTTTTTGGGGATTTTGAAAACTTGAAATCATCTTTGAAGGGGCTCCTTGAATGAAAGTTAATCAAGGATGAAGACTACCATATATTTTAGGGAAGAACTCCACAAAATTTGAGTTAGAATTGTGAGATCTTGAGCTCAAAGCTTGAATCTTTCTTCTCCAATGGTGGTTTCTAGAGAGAGAATATTTGGGGAGGTGGGTTTCTAATTTTGAGCGTTGGGAAATAATGAGTTGAAAAAGGAATTTAATACTTTTAAAACCCTTAAATTACCTTAATAACTCAATAATAACTGTCCCCAACCCCTAACTAATTAATTAACAATTTACCAAACCACCCCTACACTTGGCGGAAAGTTGATAGCAAGCAGTGTTGACCTATGACCCATGACCTACGGACCGTAGGTGGGCTAATATCCAATCCTGCAGATCTATGGTTTGGGTCTGAGGGTCACCATTTGGAACTTTGACCCATGAAAAGCCATCCACGGGGCGTGGATGGACCTACGGGGCATAGGTCCCTTTCGTGAGTCACCATATTTCTGACAGATTTTTTGTTTCTTGGGGGTTGGGCTTTAGGTTCCTCATCAAGGAACCCTTGGTTCGTCCTTGGGGAATCGTACCTTGACATTTAACCCCTAAACCCCTCAACCTAAGCTCGGGAAGATATTCTACCACATGAAACCCCATAACAAACTCAAAACCAAACTCGTTAGGCTTTAGTTTCCCCTACTAGATTTCTGGGTCATTATATATACTGTAAACTGAGCAAGAATGAAAATACTCAAAACATAATTGAAAAGCTAAACTGAATGCAATGACCAAGTACTAATCATTAACATGACATGCTAAACTGAATAGTGAAGTATAAACTGAAAACATAGTCAAATGCACTGAGAATCTGATTGTGGGAGCTACTATCAACCGACGTAAAACCACGTGAGCTAAACATAGAGTCCGATGTATACGCCCCTATTGAGAGGAACCGATATACCTTACCATAGGTATAAAGTCATGACTGGTATGATCACTAAATTTGATGCCCAAATGAGGGGACTTATAATGCTACGGGGGCACGTAGTTTTGGGACTTTGAGGGTGCGGTGAGCCTTAGCCCAACTTAGTGTTAATTCTACTCCTAACTTAATATGTATATGACTGAAATCTAACTGAAATACTGAATAGCTCAAACACTGACATGAAATCTGTGAATGCAACATTTATATGCTGACAATATGACATTCGAAAATTGAAGCATGGTTATCTGTTTAACTAACTTAGCAAGTGTAGTTGATGAACTAACAAAATCTACAAAAACTAGGGTTCTTAGTTTCATGCAAGGAACTAAACAAACTTTCCAACAAATCATGATATTTTGATTACAAATACTACAACTGCTAAATCACAACAATTATCCAAGGATTTAGAAACCGTAGGTCTAAACAAGGTATGGAGAAACAAGAATCTGACTGAATTCTAGGAACCTATTGGATGAAAGGAACCCACTAGTGAAAACCTACATACCTGGTGATGAACTATATGGAGAAATCCTTCGATTTTAGGGTTGGAACTGAAGAAAACATGATGCGTTTTCTTGAGGGGCAAGTCGACTCTTTTTTCTCTTTTTGCTCTGAGTTTTGGTAATTTTTTAGAATTAACGTTTTTGATAGGTTCGAACTAAATCACTAGGCATAAACTAAGTAAAACTCTATAGTTTAGGTATTAGATGACGTTGTTTAAATGCCTAATGTGTAGGGGGAAGACCAAAACAACCTTGACTTAAAATTTGATGGAAGCTAATCACGACACCATTGATGGTCTGTCGTTGCGACCACATCCCGTCAAGTGGGTCGTGGTTCTTGTCTATTGCTACTGCTTCTCGGAGAAGTCCACCATGAGCCCTACCACTGCCCGTGTGAAGGACCACGGACCATGAAGGCCACCAAGGTTCTTCACTTGGGCTCGGGCTCTGTTGGATTAGGATGACATACCCTCCCACGACCCGTCACTAAGACCACAACCCGTGGTGGGATCCATGGTTTGATGCCTAACCTTGGGTTGGTTCTGCTTGGCCTCAACGAGCCTTCCCACGGCTTGTGTGGTGGTCCATAGCCCGTGAAGGGTCCCGTGGTCCACCACTTCTGGGTGGGCATGAACCACGGGCAGGTAGACCGATTGTGGTTCCTTTCACGGTCTGTGAACCCTGCCGTGGTTCACCAAATTCTTTTGTTTTCTGTTGTAAGGTTCATGTCTGATTTTTGAGGTGTTACAATATCTCCCCTTTGGGAACATTCATCCTCGAATGAAGTCTAAACTAGCTGAGTATGGAGGGAAGGGATTGTAGTTCCTACCACTAAGTACAAGAACCGATATCTAACTGAACTGAGTTCCAAGAACATGCAAATATGCTTAAAATACAAGAACAACTGAAGGAAAAAGATACTGAAACTGATTTTATGCAAGATTAAACTAAGAGACAAGAGAGGAATTATTACCTCAAGCTAAAACGGAATCGGATGGAAAGAGTTGATGATACTTGGCCTACGTGGTTGCTTCTGCTTCCCAAGTAGGTCCCTCTACAAACTGACTCCTCCACAAAACCTTGAGGGAAGTGACTTCTTTATTTCTTAACCTAAGAAATTAACGATCAAGAATATCTACTGGCACTTCTTAATAAGTGATACTATCCTTCATAGCCACACTCTCTAATGGTACTATTGATGCCGAATCACCCACACACTTCTTAAACAATGAAATGTTAAAGACTGGATGAAATGCTGCTAGTTCTGATGGCAACTCTAACTAATGCTATGTCTGCCGCTCCACTAAAAGACTTCCTGTAGATTACGGTACATCTTAGTGGTACCTGGATGAATGGAATACCTGAAGTTATGAGCTCTGTAAGGATTTTATGCCTCAACTCACCCACATTAGGAACACATAAGTGACCCTAGTAACGAAGTACACCGTCTCCTCCTTGGGAGAAAACCTCAACTTTCTGCTAATGAACTTCACCATTCAACTAAAGTAATATAGGATCACTATCATGTTTTTTCTTAACCTCTCCTACCAATGAAGATTTTGATCCATTCTGAACTATCACCCCACTATCTGGTGTGTTCGTAAGGCAAACTCATAAGCGAGTAAGCCGGTGAACCTCTTTGGCTAGCTTTTTTCTTTCTTCCTCAACATGTGCTACACTACCCTTAGACAACCTGCGGAGAGCATCATCCACTACATTGGCCTTACCAGGATGGTAAATAACATTCATGTCATAGTGTTTGAGGAATTCAAGCAATCTCTTTTGACTGAGATTTAACTCTTTCTGGGTGAACACATACCGGAGGCTTTTATGATCTGTGAATATATCAACATGAACAACATACAAGTAGTGCTCCAAATATTTATGGCAAATATTACAACTGCAAGCTCGAGGTTATGAGTTGGGTTGTTCTTCTCATGGACCTTAAGTTTCCTAGAAGCATAAGCTATGACCTTACCTCGCTGCATCAACACACAACCTAGGCCAACCCCAGATGAGTCACAACACATTACATAACCGTCTGAACAATCTGATAGAGTCAAGACCGGACTTGTAGTCAACCTAATCTTTAGTTATGAGAAGCTTTTCTCACACTTATCTGACAGCTGAAGTTAGACCTTCTTCTGAGTCAACTTGGTCAATGGTGAAGCTATGGATGAAAATCCTTCAACAAATCTCATGAAATAACCGGCCAATCCTAAGAAACTTCTGATATATTTTGGGCAGGTGGTTTTGGGCTAGTGTTTAACTCCCTTAATTTTCTGAGAATCTACTCGTATCCCTTCGCTGGATACCACATGACCAAGGAAAGCAATTGATTGTAACAATAATTCACATTTGCTGAACTTAGCAAATAACTGGCGATCTTTGAGAGTTTACAGAACAATTCTCAGATGAGTCGCATGCTTCTCCTCACTACGAGAATAACTGAGGATATCATCAATAAAGATGATAACAAAAAAGTCCAAATACTATTTGAACACCCTATTCATTAAGTCCATGAAAGATGTAGCAATATTGGTTAGTCCAAAAGACATAACTAAAAATTCATAGTGACCATACCGAGTACTGAAGGTTGTCTTCGGAATGTCACAATCTCTGACTTTGAGCTGATGATAACGAGATATAAGGTCTATCTTAAAGAAACAACTAGCACCTTGAATTTGGTCGAACAAGTCATCAATCCTAGGGATGGGATACTTATTCTCAATGATGACTTTGTTCAAGTAATGATAGTCAATGCACATTCTGAGAGAATCATATTTCTTTTTCGTGAACAACACTAGAGCACTCCATGGATAGATACTATGTCTGATGAAGCCCTTAACTAGAATCTAATTCAACTACTCTTTCAATTCCTTAAGCTCATCTGGATCCATTCTATAAGGAGGAATCAAAATAGGCTGGGTATTTGGGAGCAGATCTATTCTGAAGTCGATTTCCCTTTCGGGAGGAACTTTGGGAAGATCTTCTCGGAACAGTTTTGGAAACTCATTTACTACCAAGACTAACCCAAGAGTTGGGGTTTCAGACTTTGAATCATTAACCCGAATAAGATGATAGATATACCATTTGGAAATCATTTTTCTGGCCTTAAGGTAAGAGATGAATCTACCCATCAACAGTGAGCTACTACCCTTCCATTCTAAGACTGGCTCATTTGGAAGTTGAAACCGAATGATTCTAGTTCTGCAATCAACTAAGGCATAACATGAATGTAACCAATCCATGCCTAAAATGATAGTCAGTGGCATGGCTGGGACCACAGCTTATAGATTGATTAGGTAATCATGGTCTGACCAAGTACTTAGTAAGCATCCCTGAACTCGGTATACATTACTTGCTCCTTCAATGGGTCTGCTTGAGCTACTGGCTAATTTCTCGCGTTAGTTCTTCTTGGAATCATTTTCTGAAATGTAAAGAGTAGGAGTTAGAAGGATATTGAATAGATTTCATACTCACGCACGATAATAATAGTAAACAAAGTGAAGTTTTTCTTAAAACACTTCGTAGACTCCCTATTATAGATATGGTTCACTTCACACCCATGAAAGAGACTCTTCTTAGTGCAACTTTCAGAAATCCTAGGACTCTTGAACTTAAGTCTCTGATAACAAGTTTTTCACGCCCTGTGGCTACCCCTTGACGTAACACAGGACCTAGGATCACGAGTGACCCCAAGCTAACCCCGTGTTTGGCATATATGAAGTATACATAGAATAATTGAATATTACATGTACTATGTGGTAATTAAAACATGGATAAATGAATGTGAGGAATACCCAACTAGTCTGAATTTATAAAACATACTAAGTGTTTAATAACAATTAAAAGATCAAACTTAACAATTTAAGCTGATTCTACTATGTCTGAAACCCTTTAATTGAATTAAGTTGCTGGGACATACTCCCCAACTAACTCTAACAAAACTGAAACATAAATGCAAATACTTAAATGAAAGGATGACTATTGTCCTCGAAATATGAGGACTTGCCACAAAAGCTACTGAATGCTGACTGAGAATCAATCTAAGTGTGACTCTAATGCTGAGTACCTGAACCTATATCATGGAAGGATGTAACGCAAAGTATGCGTTAGTACTAGGAATGTACTGAGCATGCATGATCTGATACTAAGCTGAACAAACATATATAAGCTGAAACAAGGCATAACTGAGCAATACTGTAAGCTAAGCAAGAATGTAAATACTGAATAGCTAAACTAAATGCAATGACCAAGTACTAATCATGAACATGACATGCTGAACTGAATACTGAAATATTTACTGAAAACCTAGTCAAATGCACTGAGAGTCTAACTATGGGAGCTACTATTAACTGACATAAAACCACGTGAGAAAAACGTGGAGTCTTATTTATACGCCCTATCGAGAGGACCTAATATACCTTATTAGGGGTATAAAGGCATGACTCGCGTGATCACTAAATCTGATGCCTAACAGATGGGACTTATAATCCTACAGAGGCACGTAATTCTAGGACTTTAAGGGTACAATAAACCCTAGTTCAACTCAGTGTTAAGTCTACTCCCAACTGAATATGTAAATAACTTAAATGTAACTAAATTACAGACATACTGAATAGCTCAAATACTGACGTGCAAATATGAAAATGCAACATTTATATACTGATAATATGACATTCAAAAACTGAAGCATGATTATATGTTTAACTAACCTAGCAAGTGTAATTCATGAACTAAGAGAATATACAAAAACTAGGGTTCCGAGTTTCATGCGAGAAACTAAACAATGTTTCCAAGAAATCGTGGTATTTTGATTACGAATACTACAATAGCTAAATCACAACAATTATCCAAAAATT
The DNA here is from genome assembly GCA_036250385.1 of Solanum microdontum. Classification (NCBI taxonomy): domain Eukaryota; kingdom Viridiplantae; phylum Streptophyta; class Magnoliopsida; order Solanales; family Solanaceae; genus Solanum; species Solanum microdontum. Next base: position 28,643 of record JAJONQ010000264.1, on the reverse strand, counting down.
TAGAAACCCTAGGTCTAAACAAGGTATGGAGAAACAAGAATCTGACTGAATTCTAGGGACCTAGTTGATGAAAGGAATCCACTAATGAAATCCCACATACCTGGTGATGTAATCTTTGGAGAAATCCTTCGATTTGGGGGCTGGAGGTAAAGAAAACCTGTTGCGTGTTCTTAAGGGGTTGGTCGACGCTTTCTTCTCTTTTTGCTATGAGTTTTGGTGATTTTTGAGAACAAAGGTTTTTGATAGGTTCTGACTAAATCACTAAGCTTAAACTGAGTAAAACGACGTCGTTTAGGTATTAGATGACGTAGTTTAATTGCCCAATGCATAGGGGAAAGACCAAAATGACCCTGACTTAAATCTGATAGAGGCCAACCACGACAACACTGATGATCCGTCATTGGGACCATGACTCGTCAAGTAGGTCATGGTTTTATGTCAGTTCTAGTGGTTCTGGGGGAAGTCCTCCACGAGCCCTACCACAACTCATGTGAAAGACCATAGACTATGAAGGCCACCGTGGTTCTTCACTTGGGCTATAGGTCTGTTGGCTCATGATGACAGATCGTTCTACGGCCCGTCACTAAGATCATGGCCCGTGGTAAGATCCATTGTCTGAGGCCTAAGCTTGGGTTGGTTCTGCTTGGACTCGAAGACCCTTCACATGGCTCATGTGGTGGTCCACGGCCTATGAAAGGTCCCGTGGTCCACCACTTCTGGGTGGTCATGAACCACGGGCAAGTCGACAAACCGTGGTTCCTTTCACGGTCCGTGAATCCTTCCATGGCTCACCAAATTCTATTGTTTTGTGTTGCACAATTCGAGTCTGATTTCTGAGGTGTTACATCTAACATGCATAAGATGCAAAAGATGGTATGAACGAGCACTACTACTAGCTAGTACCATGACCTACATCATGAAAAATATGTAGAGTGAAACATTACCAAAATAGGGTACTTGGTAGGCATCATAGACCGACAGGGAAAGAAACATAAAGAAAGTTTTAAAAGATAGAATCTAGATACAAACAAATGTCAAAGCAGGAAAGAAAGAAGGCACAAGAGTATGCATAAAGTAAATCTAAGTACAACTAAACTAAACCTAACTGGACCCCATAAGCCCAAAAGGTTTATGCTAACGCTCAACTACACTTCTTCTGATTCACAATTTAGGCGGTAGATAACAAGTATAAACCCAACGATGAGTTGGGATCGATTCCACAAGGAGTGATACGGTAAGGAATTCAATTATGAAGTAAAAGTGTGTTCTAACATTTTTTAGAGGAAAGAAATTCGCAACATAAAATAAATCTCAAAATTTCAATTATCGTTATTGAATGGGGGGATTTAGTAATCAATTTTATAATAAATAACAATTTACGCGAGAGTTAAACGATTAAAGAGAAGACCTTACGAATGTGATCAGTCGAATGCTAATTTCGCTTAATGAGTAATTACTAATTGCTTTAAGTTGTTGAATTGCAATGGGTAGGCTAGGCTTAGAATACGATAGCCATCTCTCAATCAACTATCATGTTTCGAGTGAGTTCTCTCGAACCTCAACCAGCTTAACAATACCAAACAATCCAATTCCTTAATTTACCCACGTTCTCAAGCTGGGTAGTAAAGACACAATCAAACCCACTTTATCAAGTTGTAATTTAACGACACAATAAATACAACTGTCAATCAATCATTCTACTATAATACCTCTTTCTCAAGAAAGCATAGAAAGCTAAGCTCGAACCGAATTTTCAACTTCAGTTCATCAACTAAACATAAGGAAACAATTGAACCCATGTCAAAACAACATTAAATTCAGTAAGTAACAATACCCATAAGCTAATTATTGCATTCAACTACATGATCACACCCCAAAGGTAAGGGGATTTAGCCAAACATAGTGAAAAGTAAGAAATCGTTACCAACTAGATTATCTGTCCAAATTCTCAACGATCTGCAAATAGCCAATGCTAAAATACTAAAATCTCAAATCTGAGATCCAAATCTTCTCCAAAAGTGTACAACAATGTAAGAATGTGAAAAAACTCTCTAAGCTAAGGAATATAGTGTGTGGGAACTCTCATAGCTCTTTTTTAAAAAATGAATTTATACATTTCCCAAAATTCATGACGGAGACCACTTGGCGAAGTTACTCAGGATCGCTGACCCAGTAGACGATCCACTGAGTTGCTTTTCTTCTCGCCTTTTGGCTTTAATCCTACATTGAAATTGTTTTGCAAAATTAGGCAAGCTGGATCATTATCGCAGATCGATTCAGCATCTCGCTAAATCAACCTTTTCGCTAAAACTTTGTGTGAGGTGGAGGCTCACTCGACTAGTAGCCAAGTGAATTTTGCGAACTCCAACTTCTCTTTTCCTCAGCTTTTTCAACTTTCTTGCTCTTTTTCGCATCGTTATCCCCATGCCTTGTTCTTCAACCTTCATTGATACATATCAACACATTAAAATCATTTATGAGCAAAAAATAGGCATTGATGACACTAATTCGTTGAATTATAAGCCCTAAATGAGTCAAAATTCCTGACTCATAAACACCCCCAACTTAAACTTTTGCTTGTCCTCAAGTAAAACACGAGATCAATCAGTCCAATAGGGATGTCTATAAATAGTGCTCTTGAGTCTCAACATGAATGAACAAAAAGTTCAATTCAGACATGCAATGCTTAATTGTGCACTAAAAGTTTCAAACTGTAACTAGCTATCATCAAAGAGAGTTAAAGCTCACAATGCTCTCTTCAAATGCAAATCTATGCTCAACAACAGTATTCGAATGCCCTCATATCAAGAATGATTCCATGCTCTCACAAAGTCAATCAAGGAATATAATTTAGGAATCAAAATAAACTCTCACACTCCCAATGAGAAAAACATACACGATTCTACCCATATGCTTGCCCGTATTTTTCAACTAACACATCACTCTGCTCATGGAAGATCAAAAAGGTGTTTCAAGTCTTGTAATTGGATTGAAGGTACGAGTATGATTATTTTGGCTTATTAACTTCTACATTCCTGAAGCATGGGCCAAATTATACTTCCTTTCCTTTTTTTATTCTTTTCATCCTCACAACTCATCATTGGCCTATTCAAAGCACACAAATTTTTTTGCATAGCTCGTCGAACACCACTTTTTATTTCCACAACTTTGCTCAATTTATAAAATTTTATCATTTATTTTTCTCTTTTCACATCTTTCACTTTTTTTTATATCAAGGGGTTCCAACTTTTTTCTTCAATAGAAGTTCTCAATGATGAGTTTCACGAACTTCTTTCATGATTTCTTTCCTCATTCTCATCAGACCCCAAACTTTCGCAATTGGCATAAGTTGGCTATTCAAACGAACCAATGCTTCATGAAGGTTTTAGGTGCGGAGAATGAGGTTATTTGTATCGATGTTTCATCTAAAGAAATGGCTAGGCTCAAATGGTGTCAAGATCGGTTCACATACTCAGAAGGTGGTCACACAAATAAATAGAAATAAGGTTCACTCTCAAAAAATCATGCCTAAGATATTTTCTTTCATTCACTAAAGTTTGTCAATTAGACCAATGAGGCAAGTTCTAGATGTCACCATGCACATCTTTCAAGTAAATATCACCACACAAGGCATTCAATACAATCATCTATCATGACTGTACAGGTTAAGCTCGCATGGAACGATCATTAGAAGACTACCTTCAATAATCTGATTAGTCACAATGAGATGCTAAGAGTTCACACATGTCTTATGCAACTCAAATTGCCTAGTTGGACTTGCACAAACATATCATTCATCAAGAGCACTATTCAAGTCATCGATATTAATTGCATCCGACACTCAAATGTACAAGAGAACAAAAATCACACACAATCACGCAATTAAGAAGGAAACCAATTAAATAAAGCCTACATTCATTCACATACCATCAATAATGAGAAGTTTGAACAAAAAAAATAAAACATAAAATATCCAAAAGACAAAACAAAAACAAAATACAACCAAAAGGCTAGGTATAAGGATACCCTCACTCCACCAAATCAACTCACAGTGTCCTCAATGTGCAATTAAAACTTAAATGTATTTACAGTAAAAGAAATGGCAAAGGGAGGGAGAGTAAAAATAACCTTGTCAGGCTAAGCCTGAAGTGAACTCTGCACGTCTGGGATGACCTCAATCGGGGAATCAGTGCCCGACTCGACTCCTAGTTTGGAGGGATGTGCAACTAACTCCTCTATGGGTTGAGACCTGCACAAGCCAATCATAGATGTGCAACACAGTGAAGCCTATGTGGCCACCTATACCGAATCATCCTCTAGGTCCTCAAGATCCTCAAACACCTCCACACCTCGAGCCTCTAACTCCTCCTCATCTATCTTACGTCCGTCGGACTCTCCATCATCATCAACTGTAACAACATCTCCAGTCATAGTAGCCAGAGGGATCTCTTGAATAGCGAGCATAGTCGTACTAGGGTCCTGGATAATATCAATATTTCCCCATAGCATCGAGATATCAGTGGACTTCAGCTCATACACATCACGTCGTAGACCAGTAATATCAGCCTTCAAGGTTGTCACATCTGTAGAGCTACATCGTGAAATCTCGCATACCTCCAACTGAGTAGTGAGACCATCTAACGATGTCATGTGGGCCATGATTATCTCCTGTTATGCCCTTAAGTCCTCCGGAATGGAAGCCAGTGCTGCCGCTATCACTCGATTGATCATAAAGGCTTAACGACCTCAATTCTCGAGGCCTTCACATCAGCCAAATAGGAAAGTTGTCCACTCTATAGATCATGTCATGCGTCAAGGGGGACATGAAGCAATAGTAGAGATATGTGTAGTAGAGGTGGAAAAGCTAGGTATACTTGTCGGCTCACCTGTCGATATAGACTGAGTAGCACTAGCCTCCATGGCCTTAATACCAACAACCAGAGAAGTATCCATCACATATTTCTTCCTCCTTTCCACTTCATCCTTTGTGTACTGAACTTTTATCCTTTGAATGTCGGTCGATGATGCCGGAGTCACTAAGTATCTATCTTTTCCACAAAGGGAACACCCGCTCAATGACACAAATCACTAATCAACATTGGAAATGGCAATGGGGTTTGGTTTTGTTGTGGAGGCTTCGGCTTCCTTGATCACCATCTTCCAAGAAATTATATCCCTGAGCTATAGCCACTCCTGATCAATAATACACCCCAGTATTGTGACTTTTGTATGCCAGGCGATCAATTCATTCGATGAAGGCATTAAGGTGCTTGAGATTAACCCAAATCAATAATGAGAAGCCACTACTGCTCAATCACCACTCACGCCTCTAGTTAATGAGGACTAGTATCGCTCAGCAACAGGACCAACCACCCCTTCAAATCATCCAAAGTTTTGGTTTTGACCTTGTCGGCAAAAGCATGGACATTGTATGTAGTGCAGTCCAACAAATCATTAATATCGGTCTCGCTTCACTGTACGTTCTTGCTACTCACCTCTACATAATCTATTGGTGCCATCAACCCAAATTCTTGCTTTCTTTTCAAGATCAACCTTGGATACTCCTTATAAAATTCCCGAACCTATGAAGAAAGATATGGATTTCAGGGTTTCGTGAACTGCTGAAACTTGTGGAAGCGCAACGTCTCCCAAACACCAGGATACATGTTTACTACACACTCGGTAGACCATCTCTTCTCCTCTAAAATTATCCCCAAGCCAGCGGCCTTCAATTAGTTCATAGATCGAGAAGGATGTACTACGGCCAGGGGAAATTGAGGTGCTTGAGTAGATGTGGGTGCTGGATGTGCGTGAAGTCTGGCCAATGGATCATTAACTTCTTTGGAATGCAGTGTTGAGCGCCTCCATTTTAGCAACTTCTCTCAGTTCTCGGTGTGTGAATATGGGTTCCTGGACCCCGCTCCTTCCTCTCTCTCAGACTCAGAGAAGTTAAGATGAGTGGAATCGATGCCCATGCTATCCGATGAGCTAGATATGGAATTGGAACTAGCCACCACATGTTTCTTCCCTTTACCTGTCACATTCTCCAGAAGAGGTTTAGACCTGGTAGCATGGGAAGGAGTGACCTCTGCTGAATATTTCAGAACAAAATAGCAAAAATTCAGCACAAAAGGGTGATACAAAAGACCATTTGGCGAGCCGTCGAGTTCACTCAGCGACCAAAGGGTGCTTCACCGAATGTCATAGAAACAAATAACCAAAGAGAAATCTAGAAAGGGGAGATGAAAGTTATTCAGTGAGTCATGATGCTTATCGTGACCAACGACACTATCCTACAATATGAGTGTGTACGATCGTCAATAATATAGAAACCCAACCGAGGGTTGGGGTCGTGTTCCAAGGGAACGGTTTTGAGAATTAATAACCAATTAGAATTTCATTCAAGTTAGTTGTAGTTAAATACATTTGCGATAAAAGTCCTTGTAAATGCAAAAGAGGTGACACAAAAGTGTCAATTATCAAAAGAGGGTTTTGTAACAACTACTAAAACAACAAAATAAACAAGAAAATCAAGTATGAGGAAAGGTTCTTGGGATGTGACCGCAATACAAGTAGAGATAAATTGTTGGGTACATGCTTTCGATTGGAGATTTGCAAAATAATGGTGACTTGGCTAAGCTTTAAATGGAAATAAGTTCCCTCTCGGGCAACTTACCCCATTTCAAATGCGTTCCTCTCGGAAACCCATTTGCCGCAAGAAGACCAGCCTACACCTTACCCCCCTCACTTTCTCCAGTTGAGTGTTACGCTATGGGACTAGGGGTCACCCTCTCGGGCTGAACATCTTGTCGACCCATTCCTTAGGCCATCAGTCTAGTGATTTTGGTTTCGCGACCTCCCTCTCGGGCAAGCCGAAAACACATGGGTGGCTTTGTATTTGCAACAACAAACCCTTTAGATTAAACCATAACCACTAGGTGAAATCACCATTAAAATACATCTAACCTATCAGCAGGCAAGACCCAACAAGAATATCAACCCATATTTGCTAAATCACACCCCAAGAATGGGGTTTTTAGCCACACATCAAGAAATAAGAAATTATACCTAGCATGATAATGAAATAAATAGGGTATAAGAAATTAAACATTGAATTAAGCAAAGGAAAGTGAATAGAGAAGACCCACTTCCAACTTGGGGAAGAAGAACTCCTTTCTTCAAGTCTACACAAAACTCTGTCCAAACTTGAGAGAAAAATATTATCTAGAATATGTTCTGAAGTAAAAAATTAATAATAACATTATGTTTTTTTCATATCTCTAATTTTAAATAGTATTTATAGTTATCACAGATTGTGCTGTGGAAGATTGTTCGACGACATTAGTCGAGATCGCCGATGAACTCGGTGATCCGCCTTTTGGTCAGCTCATCGCCTTCAGTGTCTTGCCTTTTGCATCTTCGCATTCTAGATCATTGGGCGGTACAGTACTGCTTCGCGGAACTGATCGGTGACTTGCTAACTGCTTTTCTCGCCTTTTGATCCACTTCCTTCAAGGCTTCGCGTACTGGAACGAAGGGCGGCTCATGTCGTTTTGGCGACTCATAACTTGGCGATCTGCAGGATTCTACTTCTTGTTCTTTTCAGCCTTGTTTGCTCCGTTTTGCGCCTAAGTGTCCATGCTTCCACTAAAACTTCAAATACCTGATACTTTAGCATTTTAATCAGGTATTGAGGTAAAACAAACATTCAAGGACACTATTCCATTAAAATAAATCCCTAAATCAGTCCAATTTGTGGACTCATCAAGTCATCGAGTCTAGTTGACTAGCATAAGCATATCGCCAAAAGTTACAAATTAATATACCAAAAATTTAGGTAAAAAAGTTGATAAGGGGGTCAATTTGGCGAACCTCTGAGTCACTCGGTGAGCTCGACTCATCTCACCAAAGGGCCCAATTGTGTTAGATTCCAACCCAAAATCCAATTTTCATCGAATAGCCTACGACGACCAATTTCAAGTACAATGCTATGCAATTAAAGCCTACCCACAATGATTACCTATACCGAGGTACTCATACTTCCCCCCAATTGATCTAAATTCATCCAAAAAACAATTTTCCCTTAAGAACGATGTCACCCAATCCAACATTGGGGAATTTCAACTTGTTTGGTGAAATTTGGGTTACTCATACTTCACCCACACAAAACCCAACATGCAAACCAGCAATTCCCAAAATTCAAATTAATTTTGGCTAAACAAGTTATTGGCGATGATTGATTTCAAATTAGATTACAACTAGCATTTAACCACATAATCGAGGCAAATAATATATCTATGAACTACCCAAATACATGCTCAACACAAATTACACAATTTAAACCAAATTCAGAAAACCAACCTCAAATGTAGACACAAGAACACTAAGAAAAAGAGAAAAGGATGGGTAAGACTTCGTATTTTGATAACACGAGAACACCCACAAAAATCAAAGTTAAAAACTATGATTGTAAGAGTGCAAGAGTAAAAAAGTTCAAAATAAGGAGAAAATTTGAATTTAAAATCGTTGAAAGGCCTTACACCCTTCGGTCTGTGGCTCGATCGGTGAAGTTCATTTGTTTGTCGATCCACTCAGCTATTCAATTTGTCCACGAACCACCGAGTTGCTCTTCTTCTCGCTTTTTGGCTTGGCTCCTACATCCAAATATTTTTGGAAAATTAGGTGAGCTGGATCATTATCGTTGATCCATTCGGCGTCTCGCCGAATCAACCTTTTTCTAGCCAAGTTGACTTGGTACATGGGCTACTGCCTTGGAACTTTAAGAGAGCCGGAGGCTCACTCGGCAACTGGTTGAGTGACTTTTGCAAACTCCACCTTCTCTTTGATCCTTTTCGCATCATAATGCCCTTGTGTTGTTCTTAAGCCTTCATTGTTTCATATCAACATGTTAACATAAGTTATGAGCACAAAATATGCATTGAGGACACTAGTTCATTGAATAATAAGCCCTAAATGAGTTGAAATTCTGGACTCCTCAGTATACTCATGCGCCAGCTTAAATGAAACCCGAACAAACCTCCATAAGCTTGACATATACATAAAATAGCTAAGACTACAAGAATAAGATACTCAAAACTAAGTATCCATACTCTCAATGATCATCTAGGACTTTGAATCCCTCCAATTGGAGCTTGGTTGAGGAAGAAATGCCCTTTTCAATATAATAAATAATGCTGAAAATTCTCAATATAAATAGACAAGATCTGGTGGCTGAAAGTCCAATAGTAGTCACGAAAAGTCTGATTTTTGGTCTCTAAAATCCTCCACCAAATATCATTACTTCAGCTGATTTGCTCAAACTCTAAATTCTCTGACAAGGCATCGAATATTCATTTAGAACCATGTGCGTGCAAATGAAATACGCTACCCTATTGAATTCGATATACCAGACCTAACGGAACAATCAAAACTTCCATCTGACGTCGCTTTAATGAAAAGTGGACTCCACACCCAAGTTCTATTTTAATCTAAAAACCACAAGAAGACTAAAAAGAGACCGGAAGCCTAGGGAACTGCATTAAAGTTTGTTCTAGGTCAAACTCAACATTCTGGAGCTAATCGCGCTGACGAAATTCTCATTAGAGCATGTTTACCAAAAATGTTGACCGAAGTCAACCCTTGGCTTAAACTTCGAAGTTAATATGCCTAATGGTACTAGTTTACATTAGAAGTGTTAGGGCCGAAAAAACCATGCCCTAGCTGAAAATGTTCCATACAGAGCTGATGAAACCGTCAGAATTGCATTCTGAGGCCGTCTTCTTGAACTTTTGACTGAAGTCAACCGTTCAAGTTTCAAAGGCTCCAAAATATGGAAACTGGCATACAAACTATATGAACAAACATGTGACCAATTGGTCAGTTTAAACGTTGCTACATAAAAGCACTAAGTGATGTGCATGAGGCATAAACACAAAAGCGATCTGGAGGTCATTACCGTATATATGGTCAATAAGAGTAGCGGGTAGCGATAAAGGTAGTTGGTGTTGAAAGTAGACAGTGGTATTATAATGCTCCATATTACATACAACAATTGAGAAAGAAATGATCTTACATTGTGCAATCGAATAAATAAGACAGAAAATCAAAGAGCCAAGACTTCACATTAGATTAGTCGAAAGTGCTTACAACTAAATAAAACATTAAACATTCCTAAAGATCTTATTTATAATTCTTAGAACTTAATTTTAATCTATCTTTAAATTATTTTTTCATGTTTTAATTACCGTAATAACTTGAAGAAAAATTAAAATATAACAACTTAGCCTAAAGAATGTATTGATTAAGTATGACAAATAGTATTAACTGGAGTTAAATCTATAACCTCTATATTTTGGTATGATGAATAGCATTGAGTAGAGGCATATCTAAAATTTAACCGTATTAAATTTCATAGATGTACATAATTTAAATATATTTTCCTTTAAATATTTTTTATACAAATATATAGTCTTATTTTGAAAGATTATTTTGAACCCTTATTCCCTCAACTTTAATTTTTTGGTCTTATTTTTTTTTTTACCAAATATAGAGAAAAATTAGAAAAATATTAATTCTGATAAAAGAAAAAAACTCTTATTATTTTATGCTACGGTACATGTCGCGACCTAAACAATCGTGAGAGGCACCAACACTAAGCGTTGGTGAGAGAAGCAATTATGCATGTCAACCTAAAAATGAATAGCCAAATAATAGTTTCACCAATTAAACCAAGTTTCATAACTAAAAAACGTAACAAGTAAACGTATGTGGAAATATATCCCTTAGAATCTGAAAGTCATGTACCAAAATAGTTACAAATCTAGAATGCGGGGATGCAACTCCAAAACAAAAAATGTCTATGTCACGCTCCGAGTCTACACCCTGAATGTGAATGGCACTCAGAAACAATTGAGCGAACCCTTGGCTGGGCTAACTATGATTAACATGACTCTATGAGATACACATAAGCTTAAATATATGAGAATATAAAATATAAATAAAAACTTTAAGACCACTTTGAAATACCTAACTTAATTAATAAGTTTAAATGAAACATCCGGAGAAAACAATGGAAACATATAACTCTGTCTGCCTATGAAACTTCTATTCTTGTAGATAAGTGTCAGGACAAGACCCACGACACCTCAAATTCTACTAAAATTGAATAAGAAAATGAAGTCCCTCAAAAGCAAGGAGGACTCACCAAAAGGTGTCTACGAGTGCAAATTTATTTCAATGGAACACTTGTTGATGATCTTGAACAGTTGTATCTACATCATAAAAGATGCAGAGCGAATGACAATAATAGATGGAATGTACGAGTATGTAATTTGGTTGAAATAAAATAACAATTGAACCGATGGCGGAAAACATATCATGTAAACAATATATGAACCTATACTGAAAGCCATTTGTACTTTACAATATAATATGATATGCAATACAAACAATATCAGGACAGAAAACTTTACTCTATGAGGAGTTTCTCTAACTGACAACCATTACTATGAGTCAAGCAAGGATACAAATTTTGTCCACGTTGTAAGGGTAATCCTATCCCTTGTTGAGGTATAAGACGTTCTTGTAACTATGGATCCATCTAATAGGTCTTCTCAGAGGCAGTGAGGAGTCACATGACAAATCGGTGAAATCTTGTACTATGCTGGCGATGCCTTTATATAGAACGTGAGTTAAAAATAGACTCTTACCCTATTCTGGGCACGATAAAACTTACAAAATATTCAATATCCATTATGCTCAATCGCCCTCTACAAAGAAAGGAACAATTACTCTACTTTATTTTCCACTTTTTTTACTAAAGTACTTTCCAGAAACATCAATTATATTCTTTCTGTTTCTCCACTATCAAATAGTAAATATGAAATTATTTGATTCTTCTTTGAAAGGCTTATTTCAAAACTTGCATTTAAAACATATACATATGAACTTATCTTGCAAGTCTGAAATCGATATATAATAAAATCTCATGTACTTACCTTTGAAATCATAACTTTGATAAATCAATAGGGTTCATGTGATACTAAGCATGGACAACAATTTAGAATTCCAACATACATAGTAGAAATCAAAACCTCAACTCTTAAGGAACCAAATTCATAATTTCCAAGACACTATAGGTAAAACCCTAAACATAACTTTTTCTGACTGAATTTAGATGTAGGGCATGTGAATGAACTAGTTAAACACTATGAATAGTCGTATATACCTAGAAGAATAAGGTTCTTGAAGAAGCTTGAACCATAACTCTATTGGAAACCTTGAAACCCTAGCTTTGGTGTCTCTTGAAGTTCATGAGTGTAGATTATTTTTTGAGAAAGAGAGGGTTGAAGGAATTAGAACTAATTGACTTTTTCTTTTAGGAGAAATTATTATTCATGGGATGAGGTTTAGGAATGACTAAAAGTAAAGAACATCCCTCCTCAAGCATGAAAAGAAGAGGAAACTACAAGAATTCTGAAGTAACGTATGTGGTCGTGAAACCGAAGCTTAGTTTGCGCGACACTTAACGCAACCTTAACAGAACACTGACTTTGCCCTCCTGTGTTAACACTCAAAACACTCCAAAACCGATTAAAAGAGTGAGCGATCGTGTTAGTAAAAACCCAATGAAGAGTCGTGGTTAAATCCCATTGGGAATGGTATATCATGGAGAATTTCTTATCAAAATATTTGAACTTTGAATTAGCTCATTTGCAGTAGTAAAAATAATTGGGTGGATGGTACCACCAACTTAATATATAGCTTTGTTTTTCAATTATCAGAATTAAACTAAAGTTTCAAAGAAATCAAGAGTTAACAAGATTGGAAATTGATGTCACATAGGGGTGAGGGTGTTTCTCTATAATGATGAACATTCACGAATAGGCTAAGTCATCTTCATTGACACTATTCATCTTGGCCTCAAAGCATCTATCCGTAGAATCTCCTTTCGGTCTCATCTAATTGCCAATCCTAAACAACCCAATACCTTACTATATTCTCTCTTTCAAGAATAAGGCAAATATAACTGACCCATAATATCTCTTTCAAGCAATCTATATAGATCAAACCTAAATTGCTACTATTAAAGTAATCACCCACTCCAATCAATCTCTTTCAAGCATTAACTAGAGATCAGAAGTAGGAATTAAATTTGCAACCTTAACACTTGAGTTAACCCCATGGTAATTAGAAAAAATTCATGCATGAACAACAACAATAGCAGATCATAGTACAATATCCACTACATTAAATCAACACCCAAAGCCATTTGAGAACCTCTATATCTTGGGGTTTCAGCCATCAATCACAAAAGTTAATGAAATTATACCTTTCATGAAAGCATCCATAGGTAACATAAATCAATTAAGAGTAAAATCACATTGGATTCAACTTCAATATATTAAATTTAGACTCCAAATTATGAAACACCAAAAGCAAGAAAAGTGTGATTCAAAGGTGAAGTGTTCTCAGACTCTCTCCTCTCAAAAGCAGTACTTTCTAAACTCTCTCTACTAAAAACTGTACTTAAAATAGTATCTTTTGGGTTATATATACTTTCCCAATATATGGCCCAAAAATCCATCATGCGATTGACTCGGCCACATTAGTTGGGTCCGCAAACGTACTCAGTGAATCTCCCTTCAATCCTCAGCTCGCCGGTGATGGTATAGGCTTTAGGTGTTTGAATCTCAATTGGAAAACTTTATTGAGTCAGCCTTCACGTTCGGTGAATCGCCAAATACCAAATTGGTTCGCCTTTCGAGCATTTTGTTTTGCACTGCACACTATCACTTTGGGCGATGTGCATTAGGACAACCATTCTCACTTGATACGTCGCCTTCTCTAGTGGAGTCCATTGATCTTGTTTGATAGACATAAGTGTTATGCACTGCCAATTTGGGTGAGGTCGTGCTCTGTTGGTGATCCTCCCTTCATGTTAGGAGATCAATAATGTTCACTTTGCACTTCTTTTTATATTTTTGTCCATTCTTTCAAGCAACCGTCGTTGCATTGTCCAATTGTCTTCATAGCTGAAAATCATCAATATTCTATTTGGAAAGGATAATGTTAGGCATTGAGGACACTGATTATTGAGCAAAATGGACCTTAAATTAGTGTAAATCTAGCAATCATCAACACCCAACTTAAACTTTTGCTTGTTCTCAAGTAAATGAAGAACACAAAAGGCATAATTAAGGTGTCTACAACAGTACTTAATGAGAGCTAACCCGGAAGCGCAATAGCAAGACTATTGTCAATAGCATGTTACCCTCAATCACGATAAAAAAGCTTCAAATGATGACTAGCGAGTCTCAACACAAGCTCAAGCTCAACTTAGTTTCTTGTCTAATGCAAGAATATGTTTCAACATATGCATTCAAGTTCCCTCACATCAACAATGATTGCATGCTCTCACTAAGAAAATCAACATCGGTGAAAGGAATTAATGAAACTCTCACTCTCTCAAAAGAGAAACACATGAATGCTTTGTCCAAAAGGATTGCCTATATTTTCCAATCATAACACTACCTTGTTCATGGAAGATCTCAAGGGTCATTTCATCTTTCTTCGCCCTTCACTTGGCTTATATTCATCATTCCTTTTCACACCCCAACTTAGGCTTTTGGCCTAAGTTAAGTATTCAGACATCACAATACTCCAAAAGGATTTTAGGTGAGAAGTTAGAGATAATTTGGTTCAAAAGGAAATCTTTTGGTTGAGAACAAATGGGTTAGACTCAAATGATGTCGAAATGGATTCACACCCTCACAAGGTACTCAGAAATGGTTTATAGATAATATTGTTCCCTCATTGATTTTTTTTCCAAGATCATGTCTCACATTCACCAAGATTCACACAATAAGACTAACAATGCAAATTCAAGAAATCCACATGCCTGCTTACAAGTAAGACCTCCCCACACATAGAACTTCAAAATACACTCATTTAGCACATCCCGAAAAGATCAAAATCATATGTGTCGTGTTTATTGCAGGGCTCACATTAAATGCAGATATTGAAAAAATGATTCAAAGAGATTGCTGAAAGGTGTAACCATATCAATTTCATCCACGCAACACAAACACAATGCATCATGATTATCATCAGTACTATTCAAGACATGGATATTGAATACAATCGATCCTCAAATTGTTATCAATTAAAACTTCAAGCATTTCACGATTTAAGCTCATGGGGGGCTGCAATGTCAAGGGAAAATGAAACAGAAATGGAGAATAAATCTTTAGACCAAAAGAGCACTCTAATATGAACAAAAATTAGTTCTACAATTGTTCAAAACTCACAATAGCAACAATACAACAAAAATGGGAATATTGGCATGAAGGCCCTCGCCCTACCAAAAATAGAATGCATTGTCCGTAATGCAAATAAAATAAAAGTAATGGGAGGCTGAGATAAAGGGTCCTCTTGACTGGCCACGCCTATGGAACAATCTCATCTAGAGTCTCAGGAGTGGAAACCTCAAGAGGGGCATCAATACCCGATAAAAAGATCAATGGAGGCAGCAGGTAAGGCTCAAATGCACTATCAGTTCCCGACACAATAGTAAGAGGGATGGGAGAGTGTGGAGTTACTACACTAGACCCAACCTTTGATGTCTCTCAAAAATATCTCTTTGTTGCTGCCACAAGAATGACCTCATCAATCTCCTGGAGCTCTTTCAGTGTCTCAGCAATCCCCTACTCATCAGCCCATAACTTCTTCTCATAAGTCTCCTCGGCAAACTCCTCATCGACCCTCCCACTCTCATTGTCAGCCACCGTCTCATAATGCATAGCAACTTAAGGCTCAGAAACCAGTATATATGGAAGGCGAACCTCTCCCCTAAGCATAGATATGTCAATTGACTGTAACTGGAATACTTTCATTCGCAGGGTAGCAATCTTAGCCTTCATGGTGTCTGGTGTGTCAGAGCTGCCCTCGGTTTTCTCCTGAGCCACAATCCTAGTAGTAAGATCATCCATCCTCAAAGTGTGACTCTCAATATCACCCTCATACTTGACCCTCCGCTCAGTCAAAGGGGCCAAGGCCATCTGAATGGCCTAGTTGATGAGCTTGGCATGTCTGTCTGAACTTAGGCAACTCTAATATATGTTGAGAAGGCTAGACATATCATAGCATAGGTAAAAGGGGGATGAGAAATAGGAGAGGGGGGAGTCCTTAACACAGTCGCAACAACACAAATAGGAACAAAATGACCAGTAGTGGAGAATGGTGTGGAAATACCTGTCTCTCCCTAAAAAGAGCTTGTGTGCTCGTCTCTAATGCCAAGGCAGTGGGAGCAACCACGGGTATAGACTCTAGTGATGTTGGGTTCCTTCGAGCTGCATTATCCTCCCGCAAACACTCAGCCTCGATCCTCTTAATGTTATTGGAGGAGTCCGGTGTGATTCCTACATTTGTTTTCCCCTGAAAGGGAACTCATTCTCTCTTGCACAACTAACTAATGAGCGTTGGAAAGTTAAGAGAGGTCTGCTTTGGTCTGGACCGTAGTAATAACTCCTCTACAATTATTTATCCAACATTTATCTTCTCTTTAAATAAGAGAACCCACTAGCACTACCTTTGGATGCCGGATTATTCACAACGCCTAAATCACTCTCCAAATCCAAATAAAAAGGTGAACGATCGTCGGCACTAAAGACTCAACAAAGAGTCGAGGTCGAATCTCAACAAGAATGATGTACGATTAAAATATAATTATAGAATTAACAAGAAATTAATTCACTTGAAGTTGAAATAAAAACATATGGGTGGAGAACTCCACCAACTTTAGTAGTAGCAATTCTGAAGCTCAATTATCAAAATGGAAATTGTAGATGACTCACAAAACTAAAGGACCCTTGGGGTGTGGGGATTAATTGTCGATTTTTCTTGGGGTATAGTGGAATTGCTCAATGTAGCTAATAAATCACAAATAGGCTAGGCCAATATCAATGATGCTAATCTTGTTTCGATCTCCAAGCATCCTGCATATAATTTTCTTTCGATATCATCTATATGCCATTTCTAAATAACCCAAAACCATAGGACTACAATCAACTACTCTAACTACAACTATTGAAAAACTTACCCACTTGGTGATATTAGCTCAGTTCACCATGTGCATTGGGCAAATTACCCATCTTATTGTGGTTCGCTTTTCTCTTACTTCAGGCTTCAGTTCCTTAAAACTCATTAGGAGATCCCATCAGAGTCCACCTTGGAGAATTTGACAACTCGCTGATTTTCACCTCGTATCACCCTTAGAGCTGTCATCTTATATGCCAGCACTATCAGATCCGGTGATATCTACTTGCTTCACCCTATGTAATTCGGTGGCTCGCCTTTCTAATTTAGACGACGTCATATTCAATTGGTGATTTTCCCTTTATGTTAGGTGATCTACAATGTTCACTTTGCAGTTCTTTATCTATTTTTTGGCCATTCTTTCAAACATCATTCCTTGCCTTGTCCAATTGCCTTCATAGTTGTGAATCATCAACCTTTGATTAGAAAAGGACAAAATTAGTCATTGAGGACTCTAATTACTGAGCTAAATGGATCTTAAATGAGTACAAATATACCACTCATCAACACCTCCAACTTAAAATTTGGCTTGTCCTCAAGTAAATAAAGAACACAATAAGCTCAATAAGGGTGTTTTCAATAGTACTCAATGAGAGCTAGCATACAAGAGCCATAGAAAGATTACTCTCAATGGCATGTTAGCCTAAATCATGATAAAAAAGCATTAAATGCTGACTAGCTACTCTCAAGACAAGCTCAAGCTCACTTTAACTTCTTGTCTAATGCAAGAACATGTTTCAACAAATGTATTCAACTGTGCTCACATCAAGAATGATTCCATGATCTCACAAATTAAATAAAAAAAGGTAATAGGAATCAATTCTACAAAGAGACAACAATATTATACAAAATCGTTTGTCAAATTGTTTTGAATGAAAACATCAAGCATTTCAAGATTTGAACACATAGTGGGTTGCAACATCAAGAGTGAACAAGATAGAATCAAAGAGACATACATTTACCCAAAAGGGGACTATTACTATAGATAACAACATACAATAAAATGGGGAATAATGGAACGAGAGACCTCACCCCAGAAAAAAGAAGAATGCAGTGTCCTCAATTGAAAGACAGAGATAAAGGTAGAAGAACCCCCTGAGTAAGCACTGGTACTGGTCACCTACTCTGATCAACGAGTCACCAAGTAGACCTAGATCGCCTATTGAGGCTGTAAGTAGGGACTATATGTCATCCTTCACTTTGGCGGTCTAACTAAATTTTTCTCAAAGTTACTGCATGAATCACCTTTCTCACATGAGCATCACTAAAATTACCATTGTGCTGCCCATTTTTCATGCCTGATTAGGTGGAGTGCAGTGATTTTGCCCAATGATGGCATCACATCGCTAAAGAGGTGATGAGAATCACTAAAATCAATAGTAAGTACGTATGGTTGATCCTCCCAAAGGGCAGACTCGTTGGAGCTTTGCCTACTGTGTTTTTCATATTTGCCGAGTTGCTCACACCATTGCCCATTTCTCAATACCTATACATGATAACACCAACATTTTTTAAAATAACTAACACATGGGTTACCTCTCAAGAAGCGTATGATTTAACATCGCAACACCACATGGATATGTTCTTCAAATATTATCAAGATATACTAGTTCAACAACCCTCAGGTCATGACCTTCTCCAATGTATGGTTTAAATATTTGACCATTTACTGTGAATCACATCACTTGTGCATCTTCAATTTCAACCGCTCCATTTCCATAAATTTGTGTGACATTGTGCGGTCCAATCCATTTGGATCTGTGTTTGCCTGGCAATAGTTTTAACCTTGAATTGAATAACTGGACTAACTCCGCCACCGAAAACTCATGGGGTAGTATCTTAGCATCATTAAATCATTTAAATTTCTGCTTATATAGTGTTGAGCTTTCAAAGGCTTGTAAGGAAAACTCATCTAGCTCAAAGATCTAGCGCACACGGTTTCTGAAGGCTACATCCCAATTTATGTTTATCTTCTTCAATGCCAATAATGCCTTGTGTTCTAGTTTCACCGGATGATGGTAAGCTTGCCCAAACACCAACTTGTAAGGCGACATAACACTGGGAGATTTGAATTGCGTAATATAGGCCGAAAGTGCATCATCAAGCTTGCTAGACCAGTCAATACGATGGACATTTACTGTTTTGGCCAAAATACTTTTTATTTCTCGATTAGACACTTCAAATTGTCCATTGGATTGTTGAGAGTATGGTCTTCCGACTTTATGTTTGACCACATATTTAGAGAGTTGGTCTGCAAATTAATGATTGAATAAATGTGATCCGTCATCACTTATAATCGCCCTTGTATTACCAAATCCTATGAAGATGTTATTTTTGATGAACTTTGTAACACTCCGCGCTTCATAGTTTGGTAAGCCTATCACCTCTACTCACTTCGAGACATAATCCACTTCTACAAGGATGTAGTTATTCCCAAAAGAACTAGGATATGTACAGAAGAAATCAATCCCCCAAATATCGAACAATACAATATCATGGATCTGGGATACTGACAATTCATGTCTTCTAGATATAATACTCCACTGAAGATTACATTGGACATAACATTTTAAAATTGTGTGGGCATCCCTAAACAGTGTAGGTCCATAATAGAAACATTATAAAACTTTAAAAGTTGTACGAATACCCCCATGATGGCACTTGTTGAAGAAGCATGACATGCTTCAAGAATCTCATTTACTTCCATCTCCGGCATACAAAGATGAATAATATTGTCAACACATTCATCCCATATATACTTCTTCACATTTAATAGGGATTTTCTTATTAGATGGCTATTCAAATCATCAGGTAACTGCCCAAACACATTAAAATTACTGAAATCAGCATACCAAAGGACATAGAGTTGAGAAATTACCAATACCGATTCATACTGGAAAGCATCATCAATGTGCTTTTCTTCCACCATTCTAGTATCTGCCTCAAACCCTAAAAGATGGTCGGCCACCTGATTCTCACACCCTTTCTATCTTTCAACTCGAAGTCAAAATCTTGAAAAATTAAAACCCACCAAATCAGCCATGGCTTAAACTCTTTTTTTCCATTAGGTACCTTAAGCTTGTGTGGTCTATGTAAACCACAACTTTGGTACCTAATAAATATGCTAGAAAGGTCTCAAACCCATATACCACAACTAACTATTCTTGTTATGTTGTAATGTAATTCTTTTGAGCACAATTCAGTGTTTTGCTTGTGTTGTCCAAGAACAACTCTTAAAGCCAAACCACTATCTTCACACATCATTTCAAAAGAAAGATTCTAATCAAGGGCAATGATTATTGGGGTTGAGACAAGTTTGTCCTTGAGTGTTTTGAAAGCCATCATGTAAGAGTCATCGAAAAAAATCTGCTTTTTTTCTCAAGGAGTGTACACAATGGAATAACAATATTGGAGAAATCTTTGATAAACCATCTATAAAAGCTGACACGCCCAAGAAAACTCTTCACACCTTTCACAAATATTGGGGGAGGTAACTTTTCGATCACCTAAATTTTAGTTGGATCAACTTCAATACCTACCCTAAAAATTTTGTACCCAAGCACAATTCCCTCTTTCACCATAAAGTGATACCTCCAAATTTAGAACTAAATTTTAATTCACACACATTTTTAACGCCATTTCCAAATAGTTCAAACATTCTTCAAAAGAATCCCCCACAACCGAGAAATCATCCATGAACACCTCCATAGATTCTTCTACCATATCTTAAAAGATCGATAGCATAAAACGTTGAAAAGTGGCTGGAGTATTATATAGTCCAAATGGCATTTGCTTGAATGCAAAAGTACCATAGGGGTATGTAAATGTTGTCTTTTGTTGATCCTTTTGAATACCAATGGAGATATGGTTGTACCCAAAATACCCATCTAGAAAGCAATACCACCCTTTCTGGAAAGCCTTTCAAGCATTTGATCAATAAAGGGCATTGGAAAATGATTTTTTTCTGTCCAAGAATTTCGCATTATATAGTCATGCATATTTGCCACCCAGTAGCGGGTCAAATGGAAACTAGCTAGGCCATGTAATTGAGAACTACCGTGATACCACCGTTTTTTGAAACACATTTTACTAGATTCACCAATTAACTTTTCGTAATTGGGAAAATAACTCCCACATATAACTATTTAATTATTTCTTTCTTTACCACTTCTTGAATTCTAAGATTTAATCATCTTTGATGTTTAAAACTGTGTTTGCAATCTTCGGCCAAGTTTATTTTGTGAGTGCATACACACGTGAAATACCCCTAATATTGGCAATAGACCACCCTACGGCTTTATTGCGCCTCTTAAACACTATGATCAACAACTCCACTTGCCATTGTTTAAGATCACTAGAAATATTTACCGAAAGTGTGATGTTTATCTCCAAGAAAACATATTTGAGATGAGTTTAAAGCTCCTTCAACTCCAATTTTTTTTGTTTAATGATGGATGGTTTTGCCGGTGGTGCTTCTCAACTAGACAAGTCAAGGTCGAGTTTATCTTGGGAAGAATTATGTGATACCATACCTACAAGAGCAGCCACAATCTCATCATATTTGTTAACCTCTCTTGATCATAATTTAGTAGCACTTGAGCCAAAGGCTCCCTACAATAGGTTGTAGTTCCAATACGTGTTATAGCGTCATCAATTTGATCCAAGTGAGACACAACATGTGTGCCACTCGGGTATTTTATGGATTTGTGAATATTGAAGCGAACTACCTTCTTATTGACTCGGAATTTCAATTAACCACCTTTTATATCAACTAGCACTTTGCCCATAGCCAAAAATGGTCTACTAAGAATAACCGGCATATCGATGTCATTCTCATAATCAAGCACCACAAAGTTAGCTGGGAACACAAATTTGTCAACCTTCACTAGCATATCATAGACTACACCCACTGGTTTCTTTATGGAAAAATCAACCATTAAAAGTCTCATGTTTGTTGGCTTTTTTTTCTCATGCCCAAGTTGATTAAATACCATCAATGCCATTAAATTTATGCTTGCTCCAAGATCACACAAAGCTTTTGCAAAAGTACACTAACCAATCGTGTGTGGAATCGTGAAAACTCTCGGATCATCTGTCTTGAGAACATCATTCTTCTTCACTATCACACCATATGTTTGTGGCAGCTCAATGGTTTCACAGTTTATTACCCTTTTTTTAGTCAAAAACTCCTTCATGCATTTTGCATAACCCGTCATTTCGGTCAAGCCGTCCACCAATGGAATATTCACTTTGAAATCTTTTACTATATCCACAAACTTTTGGAATTTTTCATTGTTAGTTTGCGGAACCGAAGGTGTGATTTTTATTGGAGGTAATGCAAACGATGACACTATTTTTTGTCACATTTTCCTATGGCATACCTTCTACTTTTTTCTCCTGGCTGTGATCCATTTACTTTGGTGATTCGTTATCGGTAATCACCTTGTATTATCTACTTTTATTTTCCTTATTTCCTCTTGTAATGTCTTTCCACTTCTAGTAACAATGGTGATGAGTGGTAGATTTGCACTCATTTAAGTTCCATGCCATTTAGCTCAATAATTAGTTTCCTCTGCAAACCTTGTCTTTTTAATCAAATATTGATGAGTTTCATCTATGAAGGTAATGGGATAGGGCAAGTACTGGAGTTTGAAAGAATGGCCAAAAATATAAAATGAAGTGTAAACTGAACATTGTTGATCGCCTAACATGAAGGGTGGATCACCATTGAGTACGACCTCACCCAATAGTTTATAGCACTTGTGTCTATCAAAGAAGGTCGACGAACTGTAGTCGAAAAGGCGATGCACCAAATCACAACAACGGTCCTGATGCACATCACCTAAAGTGAAGTGTGCAAAGCAAAGATTTAATTCTCGAATGGCAAACTAAGGTGGTATCTGGTGATTGCTGAACGTGAAAGGCTCACTCGATCGAGTTCGCCAACTAAGGCTCAAATACCTGAAGCCTAGAGCATCATAAGGTGAGTCGGGGGGTGAAGGGTGATTCACTGAGCGAGTTAGGCAAGCCTGACTAATGTCGCTTAATTGGTTACTAAGTGGATTTTGTGCCAAATTTTGGGAAAGTATAAATAGCCCAAATAATACATTTTTACAAGGTTGAACTATTGAGTTCAACTGAAAGAGTTTTGAGTTAGAGCTCTAGGACACTTTACTTTTGAAAGAATACTTTTCTAGGTTTTGGGGTTTTATAATTTGAAGCTTGAAATTGATAAATTAAAGTTGTATCAAAAGTGGGTTTACTCTTAATTGCGTCACTCCATGTTACCCATGGGTGCTTTCATGGAAGGTATATTTTCATTATTTTTTGTGATTGGTGGCTAAAACCTTAAGATCTATGGGTGCTCAAATGGCGTTGGGTGTTGATTTAATGTAATGGGTATTATGGTATGTAATATTTTTTTGGTAAATGCATTTATTTGGTCTAATTACTATTGGGTTCACTAATGAATTAAGATTGCAAACTTAATTCCTATTACTATCTCAGAAATATACTCGGAAGAGATAAATTGCAGTAGGTAATTAGTTATATACTAGAAACTTAGGTTTGATGTCTATGGATTTCTTGTAAAAAGAGGTTATGGGTCCGATATTTTTGCCATAATCTTCAAAGAGAGAGTAGAGTAAGGTATTGGGATTCTTAGAAATGGCATATAGATGAGACCGAAAGGAGGTTCTATGCATAGATGCTTTGAGATCGAAAAATGATTAGCGTCAATGACGATGACTTAGCCTATTAAATATTTTTCATCAATATAGAGCAACATAATCACCCCTATGTGACATTGATTTCTGATCTCCTCAACCCGAGATTACTTAGTAACTTTTGATTTCATTCCGATTTTAGTTTAATTTTGATAATTGATAACCAAAGCTTTATATTCAGTTGGTGGTTACATCCACCCAATTTTTCTAACTAGTAAAAATGAGATGATTTGAAGTCCAAATTTCTTTTTAATGAATTCTCTAGGATATACCATTCCTTGTTGGATTTGATTCTGACTTTTCGTTGGTTTTTTTTACTGACGACGATCTCTCACCCTTTTAATTTGTTTTAGAGGGTAATTTGAGCGTTATTAAAAATGACACCATTGTTGGGGAGTAGTGGTTGAGAATTCTTGTTGAGAAATTAGTTTTTAATTTTGTCTATTTGTAGTAGATTTGTTGTTTGGTGTTTTTCTTGGCAGATTTGCATGTTTACAAGATGAGTGACCATGGGAGTGACAATGACAGTAACTATGATCAAAACGAAAATATGGGTGATCTTAGTGACATGCGCATTAATGTCATTCAAACCATGAGACCAATCCGAATACCTCCTACAACTAGGAGGAGAGTGCTTAACATCACCGGAACTATGTTACAATTGCTCTAAATTGAAAGGAATTTTAGGGCGTCTATCTCACAAGGATACCTATAATCACCTTAGGAATTTCAAGGAGGAATGTGGAATCATTATGTTCAAGAATATCTCTCAAGAATCCATAAGGTTGAGGTTATGCCCGTGTTGTATAATGGGAGAGGCTACAAGATGGTTGACATAGTTGCCAAATGATTTTATTACTTTGTGGGATGAGCTAACTGGGGCATTCTTGGAAATATTCTTACCATCCTCAAAGATGGTTTAACTTCTCCACCAAATCCAAAATTTCAAATGTATTGGAGGTGAGGCTTTGTATGAAATGTGGCCGAGGTTAAAGAAGTTACTATTGAAATGTCCAACACATGGTGTTCTGAAAAATTGACTACTCCAATAATTTTATTACAAGCTTGTTTCAGTGGATAAAGGTGTGGCTGATCACTTAGTACATGGTATTTTGATGAGATAGTCATATAATATAGCTTCTTTGTTGCTATATGATATGTCAAAGGTTAACTGAGCATGGCATACTACCGAGGACCAAATGTCTCTTCTACAAGTGGGTTTGAGAAAAAAACAACTCGGAAAGGACCATGAAAGGGATGAAAACATGGTCAAAATGATGACACAAATCAATTTTTTTCTTAACATGTCATGGGAGTAGACCAGGTTTGTAAATGTGGTTGGAACCACTAGTGGGAAGTGCCAGGATGAGGCTAAATTCGAGGCTTTATATCATGAAGAAGTTCAACCGTTAGTAATCAAGTGGGGGGTTCTCACAACAATTATCATTGATAAAGTGGGAACCAAGGTTTGAACAAGGATAAAGATAGTAGTTGGAAATATTGTAGGGGTGGAAAATAGAGAGAGAGGGAGATGGAAAAAGATTGATATGTGCCTCCCCATGATCGTCCATGCTCAAAAGAATTAGGTGGGTTAGAATGAATGCGAATGAAAGACAAGCTTGTAAGGATCTACAATAAGGTTGAAGGGTTTGAAAAATGACTTATCCACTTTATCTCAGACGGTGACTTCACACTGAGTTTCTATCAAGAAGTTGGAGACATACCTGGGTCAAATTGCCACTCATCTAAATCCATGGCAAAAGGGAACTTTCCCTAGTGACACGATCCCAAATCCCAAAAATGATTGTTATGTTTGGGCAATATGTCATGCCACGAAGTTAAATAAGGAACTTCTTGGGAGGCAACCCAAGTCTTTATTGTTGTTTTTATTGCTTTCAAGTAACGTGCATTGTTAGTTTAGATTTAAAAGTAGTTGGAAGGTTGAAGAAGGAAAAATAGTTGAAGAAAAACCCAAACGGCGATCCACCAAAGGCACTATATACACTATTTTTGTCTGCCTTCTGAGCTTGAAAAGATTGAAAGGTGTACTATCAAGATTGGCGATCAGAACTCCAAAAGGTGATTCACTGAATTGCGCTAAGAGGACTCCATTGGATCTACCAAATCAGCCTTCATGTTTAATATTTGTTCAGTAAAGTTTAGCGAGATGAATTTCCAGATGGCGATTAACGAAACACGTATGTTAGTCGATATCACAAAATGAGCTTGATATAAAAGGTCCAAGTGTCTTTTCAAATTCAAAAAGCAATATCTTTAAAATTTAAGTTCTTTTTTTATTGTCTTTCCTTTGCATTGTGCATTTTGAGTATTTCTTAGCTGCGTGTGAGCATACTGAAGGTGCTAGGAATGTATATTATTAGATTTTGTGTTAATCCAACCCCAATCCCTAAATTTCTTGATTATTTTTTACTTAAAGATTGGTGTTTCAACTTCTGGTTGTTATTTGTGAGTTTTGTAGGCATGTAGTGTGTGGGCTTGAGCTATTTAGCTATGCTTAAGGGCATCATTTTGATGGGTAGCATTATATTGTTGAGATTGAACTGCTCCTATGTGATCTTAATTGTGGATGCTTGTAAATTGATGAATTGTGATTGTGTTGGTTAAATCATTGAATCAAATTGTTTAATTTGTTGGATCTGTTTCTAATTTGATGTAAATGAAGTCTGAGTAGCTCAATGTTGGCCTAATTCCATAATTTTTCCCAATGTTAGACATGGTGACTCTTTCTTAAGGAAAAATCATCAATAACTGCAATGCTTAGTGATAAATGAGGGAAATCTGAGTACCCATGGGTAGAAAAACAAATAGATGGAGTGTAAAGTTGAGGGAAACTAGTATTTTTTGTATGTATTGTTTTTCTGTGAACATTTGGCTCTAGGCTGAAACTAGCTTTTCGACGAGCATGTCTTATCTCACCAAGGAAGTTAGGTGAATCATCGAGTAAAACCCAACTCCCCTTCTTTTGAATGCATATGGCCTTGGGTATTATTCTATTCATTGTGCTTGTTTTAGTTCGCCGAACCCACATGGTGAGTTGCCGAGTGGGAGAGGATAACTCCCTTGATGCCTCTTACTTTCCCTTCTGAACTTTAAGTTTCGATGAACTTGTCTTATCTAGTTGAAACTAACTCGGCGAATCACTGAGTTGGCATTGACTTTACCTTTTGTGCCTAGGCCCTGAATAATTTGATACTGTCTAATTCAGCAAGCTCACCGGAGCTCGCTGATCATGTTTGGCACATCACCTTCCTGTTAGGTGTGCCTCTTGAGTATTTTTTAAATGTGTTTCAATTCATGTTTTAATTCAACTAATCTTCACAAATACATTGTTTGAGTGTGTGCTTTACAGGTAATGGCAAGAAGAAAAGGTAAATACGTGGTTTCTTCTGAGACATAGTCAGATCGAGAGTTCTCTCCTCCTCCTCCACCACCGAAACGACATCAGGTAATAAGTTGTTGGATGCTTCCTGACATCACAAAACTACCTCTACATAATCATCGATTCAAGAAATTTTGCAGCCCAGAAAGGGGTAGTTATAAAGAGGACGGAGATTCGATCAAACTTGGTGCTGCCTTCATACACGCAAGCACCAACTCTCAGAGTCTTGTCGATTATAGCTCAAAGAGCATGAATAGGCTCAAGGATGTAGGTCAACAGATGATATTTAAATGCAGAAATTACACCTCCCTAAAGAAGTATAAGCGATTATTGTCAAATAAAGAACCCAACGGTCGATCCCACGAGGAATATGGTTCAGACTTAAACTTAACTCCCTACTAAATCCATTTAGTCAAACTATTTGCAAAACAAGTAATTAAATGGGGGGGGGGGGGGGGTTGTTAGCAAATAACCAATTGTTGTTTAACTAACAAGTGAGCAAGATTCAAACTCTAAGTTATCAATATGAGAGAGAAACTAGGGTTTATGTGTTCCCCATAAGCTTTTAATGCGGTAATCCTTTCCTAATGTTTTACGTGCAAAGTTGGTAAGATAGTTATTCCTAAGTGATTGGTCCTCCAAATAAGGAATTTCTCCCCGCACCTTGGTCCGGCTACGTGTGTATACTTTACTAACCCTTACCTTTACCTTAGATTAGACATCACATCAATGTATGGCCTAGTTTTCACCCTCGTACCAATTGACATTACACTATTAGATAGTATCCCACTAAATCTCTGTTGATAATCCTTTTCTCTTTAACTACCTCCTTGGTCAGGCAAGTAGCAACCAGGCGAGTTCTAACGCGTGCACTCATTAAAAAGACTTCTCAGCGAAAGAATTACCAATACATGCATAAAAAATATTCAAGAATTACTTAATTATTATTCAGACGTTATTAATTTCTCATGGTTCTCACAACCCTAGTTATGGATTTAGCTACTCATGCTTGAAAGTGCACAATTCATGTTTTGATATTAAGAATTCATGAACTTACGTTTAAAGTAGAAGAAACCCGAAATCTCCAATTGAATTTGAAAGCGAAAATCGTATAAACCGAAATTGGGAAATCAAATTGCTAAAGTTGTAAGTTAATTCCCAAAGAAAATATCAAGAACTAAAAGTAAACAATAATGTCTAACCCCTAAAAATGCGGTTTACATACCCTATTTATAGAAAAATATGTCATAAACAAAAAGGAAACAAAATAAGGAAATAAACTTTTGGGATGCGGCTTTGATCGACGACTCGACCTACGGTCCGTAGGTCCCCTCTATTGGTCAACACTTAGAACTTTTTCAGTAGAGGCTGGAACCTTCACTCTCATGTCAGCAACGTCGAACGTGCAGGATGGACCGTAGGTT